>JAYMTH010001323.1:0-15400 GCA_036897465.1 Pelargonium australe | reverse complement strand
TCTTGAATTAAACCATGTGTAAAAGATGAGCCAACTTAGTCAAAATTGTATGCCAAAGCTACAATTTATTTGACAAATTAAATTGTAGGCTAAGCCACAATTGTTGACACTACCTTTAACCGTAAACGAAAGAGATAAAAGAACTTCATGTGTTCAAACAATCTCTCGATGGCTCTGATACCATTTGTTGGAAATTAATTGATACAGAACATATAATAAATCATTAATACTTCTTGAATATTCCCTATTCTTACTTTATCGATGTCTCCGTGAGAACCTGTCTTGCAAGCCAGAACGTACTACGAATTGAGCAACGAACAAATCTTTCACAATATATTTGCTATGTTTGTGTAGTGAGATTGTGATAGGATTAGTATGAACAGAACGCTTCCCGTTCTGTTTTCATTGTTTTCAATTGATAATCCTTCAATCTTTTTTGTTGTAATGGATCGTACATAATATATACTTAATTTAACAAAATTGCCGTACAGTTTTAGTCTCCAAAGAAAACCATAACTGCCAGACAATTATTTATGTTTTTTTGTTCAGCAATATGTATTTTTATTCCAGAATTTTTAAAAAGAAAATAACAAGAAAAAGTATAGTGAATGGAGCAATAAAAAGCATCAATGAGAATATGAAAGTGAATACATTGAAGACACCCCAAAAATGTGTTGAAAGATGTCATAATTGATGGTAATGAATGATAATAGAGATTAATGAGGGTGAGCTGCTCGAGATGGTTGAATGGTAACCAAAGGTCACCGAATGAGTGTGCCGGAAAGTGTTGGTTGGAGCGGGAGATGACAGAAAGCTGGTTCGGCTATGGCGGCTTGAACTCTGATGCCGCACATGTCGCCTATGAGGATGAGGCTGTCCGACGGGTTGATATCAGGGATGAGGACGACGAGCTGAGCGAAACAGCTGGAAACTCCGGTGAGGCCATGGACGACGACGACGGTGCCAATGAACTTGGAGATGCTGGCGATGATGGACGGATCAGGATGATGCGACGCCGGAGAGAAACCGTGAGCGGAGATGTGCCAGATTCATGTGAAGCATCGACGGAGGCAAGGGAGATACGACGACAAGGCGGACCACAAGGATCAGTGCAGATTTGAAAGTGGTGAACAGATCTGGTAGAGGACTCGCCGGTGATGAGAGAGGAGCGGGGGGACGTCGTCGGCGCCGTGCCTGATGCGAAGACCAGCGTGAGAGACGACGTAGCTGCAGATTTGAAAGTGGTGAGCAAATCTGAAAATGTGCAGATCTGAAAGAGGACTCGCCGGTGATGAGGGCGGAGCGGGGGACGTCGCTGGCGCCGAGCCTGATGCGAAAACCAGCATGAGTGATGGATTGAGCCCTCTTTCCTCCTCTCTCCTTCACCTTCATCCCTTCCCTTGCTTCATATCAACTTTTGCCCACCTCTTCCGACGGCCGAAACCGTCGGAGAGGAAACTGGGCAGTGGTTGTAGTTCCTTTCATAACAAATTACCAATATTGTCCCTATGGGGCATTATAATTCCAACATCTCCTTTTAACTCTTGGTCACAAACTAGTTAAGTGCACATTTTGTAGTTGACAAAATTTCAGTGGATCGTGCTGGGTTCACGAGTATTTTTTTCATCCAAAATGAACGTCTTTGTTTTCATTTTAAAAATAATTAAAGAGAAAATAATTTGTGTTATATAATTACTTTTGAATCCACGTGAACGTGTGATTTAACAAGTTCAATTGGATAGTTGATAAACTATGGTATAACTAATTTTCTGAAAAAGGAAATGAGAACATTTATCTTGGGATTTTAGTAATTAATGTGGTATAGACTTATAACATTAGTCTTTTTAACACAATTATGGTTGGATCATCGACTTCAAGACTTATTAAAGTGGTGACTAAAAGTGACTTACATTTGATATGAGTTATCTATAATGATGCAAGTTAAATCTTACTGATGCACTTGTTTTACTTGGGTCAAAGTAAGCACAATAAGATGTAGTATTCTTCTTGTCTACGCATGCTAAGGAATTTCCTAAGTGTAATATTTTCTAAGTCTTATGTTGGCCGTCCACTCTAACTTGGTCGGTCGTCGATCAAATCTTGCTGGATGTCTGTCAACTTGTCACCTACAAAGACAAATTAACACACCAAAGAACGATGACCCGGGGTGGTGGTTCTAGGATGCCGCCTCAGGCGTGAGAGTAAGATTTCGGTGGGATACCACGAAAGAGAGCATTTTATAGAGAGAAAGTGAATATGTAAAAATGAGGATCCCTTTCTTCATGCTTGAATGGGTATTTATATTAACCCCAATTAAAGTGCCACATGTCATTGCGTGATTGGCCGGAATCAAAGTGAACCCCACTTGGCCGGGATGCTTAGAGCCTTGGTTGGCTGGACGGCGCGTTACACACTTGTCGGGCGAGGTCGACCACTTCCGTCATCCTGTGAGCCGAGAGCGTACTATGAAGACCTTAGAAGCCTCTATCGCGCGGGTTAGCGTCCCTAGGCTTTGAGATGGCTTGTGTGTATCCAAAATGGTCCGGAGAATGGAAGCACTCTTGGAACGACCTGAGTGATTATCCGTCGTAAGGACTTGTTGTATTTGTTATTAAGTGATCCCTGAATGGTCGGGTCATTTGGAGACGAGTCGTCGTCATGTCCGATCCTGCTGGTGGACGGATGATTTGGGAACCATTAAAGACGGATGGACGTTGTTCGTCGTGGCCATGGTCGGGACGGACCATGGATTGGCTTGAATTAATGGACGGATGAAGTGACGTGCGAGGACGCGCAGATGAATGGATGGGTTGTCCTTGGACGGAAAGTGTCCATGGACGACATGGCGCGTACGGGATGGATTCGTGGGATGGATGCATCCGCAACGGGGGACATTGGATTGGGGCGGATTCGGATGAACGACCGCACGGATGGGAGCCTCGGTTGGATGGACGATCCCAGATGGATGCCCAAATGGATGGGCGGATAGGATGGAAGCCATATATGGCTCTTGAGACGGATGGATACGTACGGACAAATCCATCAATTGGTTGGACGAATGCGGATGGATGGCGGACGAGTCCGGACGGTGTGCGGGATGGACAAGACGTTCGTGGATGGCTCGCGATGATGGGATGGACGTCATGGCTCGCAGGATGGATGGATCCAAACGGATGGATGCCATGGCTCGCGGGACGGATGGACGCCATGGCTCGCGGGATGGGTGAATCCAGACGGATGGACGCCATGGCTCGCGGGACGGACGGATAAATCAATGTTCGCCGCAAAACAACTTCCAACAAAAGGAAGACAAAAATTTCAACAGAAAAACACGAAAAAAACAATGTATCCATAGTAAACATACTCTAACTAACTAACTACTAAGAGAGTAAACAAAATATAAAACCAATATAAAAACTAAAATACATTTTAAAACAGGAAAATACGAAAAAAAATCAATGTATCCATAGTAAACATACTCTAACTAACTAACTAGCTAACTAATAATGAAGGCGAAAATGATAATACAACGTCTGCAAGTGGATCGAAAGAGATGAGTTAATAGTGATGATGAAACAAACAGAAAAAAAGATTAATACCAGATCGAATCTACTAATTAACAACAACAACAACTACCTTTCATCCATGTGATTTAACTACCATTCAATAACAATTTCATTCATGTGTTTATGTTTATATGTTAATCAATTTGTAGTTGTTATGGCTTTTAGAAAGGAAACTCGTGGAAAGGGTGTTAATGGCTCATAACCATGAAGATGAGAGCAATATGGTCTTTCTTCAATCAAATTCACCTCCTAAAAGTTGACATTGTTCTCCACCGAGCTCCTTCAAGTAGCCAAAACACCATACAACTCTTTTAAGAAAAACTCTTTCAATTCATCACTTCTCAACTCAATGGAGTATGTAACTTCACATAAGTTTGATAAAGTAGTCTGTTTAGTAGGGGAAAAGAGAGGATATTATCTAAACAAATAAACAATTTGGAACTAAGCACAATATTTTAATTAGGGTTAAACGCACCGGAAGTACCCAAACTTTGGGCTGAAACCCAATTTGGTACCTAAACTTTAATTGTACCAGACTTAGTACCCAAACTTTGATTTGGAACCCAATTTAGTACCTACCGTTAATTTATCCGTTAAGTAGCTGACGTGGCAGTTAAAATTATACAATGCCACATCATCAAGTTAACGACACAATTAACGGAAGTAGACGGCGGGTACTACAATGGGTTGAAAATGAAACTTTGGGTACTAAATCTGGTACAATTAAAGTTTGGGTACCAAATTGGGTTTCAGCCCAAAGTTTGGGTACCTCCGGTGCCTTTAACCCTTTTTTTTTCTTTCGAAACTTTCTTCCTAGTGACCTCGTTTTGTACCTAATCGTCGTAGGGGGAGAAAACTGTGCTGCTCTAAGAACAGAACCTCTGCTCTTAGATGACAATGATTGCAATGGACGTATATTTTGGAAATTACGCCATTGCGCTGTTGCACCGACAGATCTTTTGCTTCAAGGTTGGTGTAGAGTCCTGTTTCTATTATCAGCATAATGTTTAAAGTAATATATGCAACATGATTCCTAACAATCTCCTTGATGTTGCGCAGATATAGGAGCATGGGATGCATTTTCTCCTAGAGAAGAAAAATGGGTTGTCTACGATCTTGAACAGAAACCCGAAGTTGAGAAATATATCTCTTCCAAGAAGTAAGTTGCATTTAGATTGATCATTGGTTGCTCTTTTGGTGTTATTTTATATTTGCTATACTAGTGCATATAAGTTACATAAAGCCATGCTCGTCAAAGCGTTTTAGAGTAAGTGTCAGATAGTTATCGAACACAGATACGTTGAGATGATGAGAGTGTCTGTGCGTCATGGTTTGTTACTCATCTTTTGCTCATATTGCAGGCTGAGAAGTCATAGGAAGAGAAAATATAAACAGGAAGTTTCTGATGATCAAGTTTCAGCTTGTGAAGGAGAGGTTGATGCTGATCCTGTTATAAATGGTGAAGGAGAGACAAACTTGAAGCAAGAGGTTGTTGATCCAATTTCAGCTTCTGAAGAAGAGGTTGCTGATCCATTTTTGGCTGGTGAAGGAGAGAGACAAAACTGATATGGATTATTTGCAACTTTCATTACCATTTGTAATCATAAGCATGTAAAATTCCATTTAGATCTTCTGTAGCAATTCTTTTATATTAGAAAATGTATGTTTGTAACAGTAGATCACATGAATCATATAAATGTATTTTTGAAACAACATATATACAACATGAATAACAGAGAAGCAGTATCTAGTTTTGAAAAGAAAATTATGATATGATTTGTGTTCATCTTGTACATTTTCTTTTAGTATTTAGATATAAATTATTTGATTGGAATTGTTGGGTTGTACCATATATACAGCATGAAGTATAAAGAAACATCTTTCCTGTGATATAGGTTCCTGCATCATCTGACGTTTTCTCATTTATATTTAGTTTTCGAAATGAAATTATTGATTTGTACAAATAAGGACAAAATTTCCTCTAGAAGACTTTTTCACCTTAAAAAAAAAACAATTCAGTACTTAATTTGTTGATAAATATTCCTAAAAATAAAAATTACATGCACCCTTAGACCTTCAGGAGATCTGAGGACAACATCTAGAGAACATCAGATGGATATACTAGGAGGAATAATGATTCATGTCATACTTAGTACATGTAAGATACATGTACTTCTTTTTTATACTATAAGATATATGTAAGATACATGTACTGCCATTATGAAATTTGAACCGAAACATAGTCGTTGAACATTAAATGAAAATACAAAGAGAAATAAATGGTTCATGTCATACTTGGATATGTAAAATACATATATTTCCATCATGTGATTTGAATTATATACCACAAGTCCACAACCATTGAATATTAAATGTATTTAAAGTAATTAATGGTTCATGTCATACATGGTACATGTGTAAGATACATGTATTGTCATAATGAGATTTGAACGAGGACAAAACTAATGAACATTAAATGAAAATACATAGAGAAATAAATTGTTCGTTGTATTTTCATTTAATGTTCAACGACTATGGTCCGGTTCAAATCTCATGATGGCAGTACATGTATTTTTCATGTAACAAGTATGACATGAACCATTTTTTTTCTCTTTTTTTTTATTTTTATTTAATGTTCGTCGATTATGGTCTGGTTCAAATCTCATGATGGCAGTACATGTATTTTACATGTACCAAGTACGACATGAACCATTTTTTTTTCTCTTTGTATTTTCATTTAATGTTCTTTGGTTGTGGCCCGGTTCAAATCTCATGATGAAAATACATGTATCCTATATGTACCAAGTACGACATGAACCATTTCTTTCTCTCTGTATTTTCATTTAATGTTCATTAGTTATGCCCCGGTTTGAACTGTTATTTTTTTTTTATAATTCTGAAGCTATGTTTGGTACACATGAATGCAATGGAATTAATGTAATGTTCATTCAAGAATTTTCATTCCTTATGTTTGGTTAAGTAGAAATAATTGTAAAGCTCAATTTCGAGGAGAGTCCATTGCAACTTTTTCTCTGAAAATCATTCATCTTCTTAACCTAAGGAATAATCATTCTAGCTTATGCTGGAATGAAATTTTGAAATCATGGTCTCTAACTATAGTTTTCACTTTATAATTGTAATTTTTCATATTAAATGATATAAAAATTAAAATTAAATTGTAAATTAATATTGTGCAAGGATAAAATAGTAACTTCATGACATTACATAATTCACATGTGTAAATAAAATTTTAAATTGTTTAAGTATTACAAGTGTAGCTACAAACGAGTTTTGGAAATTATATATTTTGATTTCAAATTTACTCGGTAAGTAAGTGAAAATTAATAAAGTGAATAAAAAACTTATTAAGTTAAAATAGCATTACGGGATTTACATTTGCGAATCATGTTTTAAATTATTTGAACGAAAGATATATATGAGTAAATATGAGCTTTAAAAACTGTCGTTTTAAAATTTAAATTTTAAAAAGTAAACAGGAAAACGAGTCGGTAACATGCATAATGAAATTCACTTATAAAAATTAGGCTTTGAATTAGGTTTTGAATTGTTTAGACGATACGTACTTATAAATACGGCCTTGTTTTGTTCCTAAATGCTTGTCATCAAGATTCAAGATATTTCATTTTCAAAGATTCATCTATGCTGAAGATGAAATGAGTTTCTTTATATGTGTTTTAGAGAACTCAATGGTTTTGAAGAAAATGGTGATTAAGCTCTGTTATGATTACAAACACTTGAAATGGGCTCTAAAGCATGCCAGCTGATCATCAATTGAGGAGTATTCACTATTCAAATTAAGTGTTTGGATAAAATTTAGAACGATATTCAAAAGAGTAAAATGTGTATCAATGGATTGATATAAATTTATGTTTAGAGAGATGGATAAGATTACAAAAGGATAAGAATTATAACAAATGTATTGTATTAAGAGGAAATCAGTTGAAATATCTGTACAGAGCTAGGCTGAGCAATGGGAGAGACAAAATGACTAGATTAGCCCTACTCTACACCTATATTTACATATACACTAACAATTTATATCAGTTGCAACTTAACCAAGCCAATGAAATGATGACACCACATGAAGGACTATGTCAAAACTGTCTCTTGCCACTACCAAGTCTTCTATATGATTCGGGAACAAACTCGAAGTTTGATTCGACTACTCTGATCACACCACCACCTTTTAAGCCACATTCTCCTTCCATTTGACTGTCACTACTGCCACGGACATTTTGTTGTCCTAGACACACACCAATAAAAAATTCCACTGTGATTCTACGTTATTGTCGTTATTCTGCAGACAATATATAATATTTTAACTTATCATCAAAGCAAGAGATCACTGCCACTATATAAATTAAGAACAGCCGTGAGTGTACAAAATTTCTAGCTGACTCAAAACCGCATAATTGATTGGTTAAGCATGCCAAACAACAGTTTGACGAATTAGTACACCAAGATATGACGACACAGATAATCAAGATTGGTGGAACAAGTTTCTAGATTTTTACCTGAAGATTTATATATTGCAAGATGATACAAAATATTTCATTGTTTGTATAGACTTACTAAAATATACTTTGTGTGTAGCAACTAGGGGTGGTTGGCGGTCGATTCGGGTGGTTTTTTTCTAATTTATAAATCAAACCATCGTGGCGGTTTGCTTAAAAATGTAACCGACAATTAATTTTTTTATGCATGACCGAACCAAACCACATCATAATTGGACGGTCTGGGTTTGGTTCGGTTTAGCGGTTTTTATTATAATAAAATATATAGAGTGAATATATATGTTAATAGAAAAAATGATGTCATACGTAAGTAATAACTTATAATCAAACAATATTCGAACATAAATATTGTCACATAAGAACATAAACTCAATCTAAAATTATATATACAAAATAATAACAAAAATAAAATTAAACAAGTCATCAAGTTAAACATTATAGAAAATTAGTTTAATAATAGTACAATCTTTGCATAAAATAAATGTCTAAACATTGAGTTACAAAATTACTTTAGGATAAATGTCCAATGAGTTATTGGACCTAAAGTATTGGGTTATAGTGCTATATAAATATGGTGGTCGGTTTGGATTGAGCGGTTTGAAATTTTTTTGTATCGCTCAATAAACCGTTAACTGCGATTTGGTAGAAAACTAATCGGCTATAAGTTCTATTGGTTTGGATCAGTGCGGTATGAATATGTTTTAGCGGTTTGATCGGTGCGGTTCGGTTTTTTGAACACCCCTAGTAGCAACTACCAAATACTAAACGGGACCGAGCAAAAAGAGCATGCGGAAATGGTTCTAACAAAATTTAAGATTGTAACAAATGAGGACTTCAATTATATCATAAGTACGAGGATTTATAAGATCATGAGGTTACATGTTTAAATTTTAACACTTCTAAAATTTGTATAATTAAATTTTGCATCTATTCTTTCTCGTTGGGCACATTTGGCACTCTATCTTCTTCTTCTTTTTTTTCTTCTTTTTTCTTTTTTATCAGCAAAAAATATTCTTTATTAATTTTCAAGATGGGAAAACAAAAATACATTCGCCCTAGAAAACAAGGGAAACAAAATTGAAAATATATGAACTGCAGAGCGATTGAGAATGCAATTGCTGGAGCCGAAGTCTAGCTCAGAGAGACTAAATATGAACGCCATCTGCGACTTTGAGCTTTGAAAGAAAACATTCAACTCCTTCGAAGGTCAATCGGTTTATAGTCACCGTGTCTTGTGAGTTGAGAAGTCATCTTCTGACATTCCATGAGATAATATCTATCTTTGTTTCCTATAGGAACATTATACCCGATATTTTATCCTTGTTCGTACTTGGGTACTCTATTTTCTTCTATAGGAGACTCTATTTCCTTTATACAACTCCTCTCCTATCTATCAAGCTCATTTGAGCACTCTATCTTTTTACAATTATAATATTAAAATAATAAATGAAGATTTCAGCTATATGCTTGATCTTTTTTTTTTTTTTTTTTGACGGAATAAGCTTGATCTTTTAGTTGAGATAGTTCTCTAACAATTACGCCTTCTTTTAAATTCACTACTAAATTAAGAAATTTGAAATGGAAATTTATAATTACCATCCTACCAAACAAGATTCAAATTAAAGTTCAGTACTAAATCATCATATAACATATAGAACATTTACTATATTATCATATTTAGTAAATATTATTTTAGGCCAATTTAGAATCTATCATTTCAGATTTTAAAACGCAAATCAGATTTTGCGTTTTGCTCAAAAATTGAGTTTCCGGCATTATAAATAGACCTCTAATACTAGTAGGGTTGATTGTACAAGTTTGATGCGCCGTTTTCGCAAGGCAAGTCAAAATTTCATCATCGTCGATGAAATCTATCATCGATATCTAATCTATTGTTATACTAATATTGTTCTTTTGATTGATGTGTGACCCTCGATTAAATTGATGCTTTTTTTTTGTTAAGGATTCCCGAGATATAAAAAAAAATTGGCTATTAGTATTGTTAGATTCTGAAATCTCCATATATTTAAGATCGGTAAGATCTGAACGATTGATTTGATATAAACTCTGCTACGGTGAGAAAGCTTCTAAAGTATTCTTATTATATATGTTAACTTGTTATTCATTTTTGTAGATCACATTTTTTTGTGCATTTTAATCTTATTTTGAGTTAAGTTCATGACTTTCATTTTAATTTATCGGATGTCCCCGAAGGGACAACTTTCATTTTAATTTAGTTTATGCTAAAAAAAAGTTTGATAGGTTTGTTGAGCTTACATCGTTTCATTACATTTTTCTTGTCATTTTGGATTAGTGTAATTTCCCCCAAATTTGAGTCATATTCTTATATATATTTGACATCTATAAAAAAATCCATTTTAAAATCATTTTACTGAAACATCTTAGATAGAGATATTACTTTAATTACATGCAGCTTGAATCCTTATTTAAAAGTGCTTGTAAGTCTAATATATTAAATCTACGTTCAGTAGATCCAATCTTTTCAAGAACTCTATAAGAGTGAGATTTAATTCTTTTTTGCTCACTTTTTCTAATAAATAAACATAGATTTAATATATTCGACTTCTTTCAGTCAAAAAAATATATATATGTGAGAGTATGCTTATTATGAATAGTTTTTTTTTATTTTTAAAATTGTATTTTAATAGATAGAATAGTGAAGACGGAGGGGAGGGTAGATTTACTCCCTTGGTAAAGGTTGAGTTCTATCTTCGCTGATTGAAAGTTGTTTAGTGTTGGATTATGATGCGCTTCAAGTGATAGAAGTCGTAGAGATCTAGGAGATCAGAGAATAACAATTTATTTGTTTTGATTGTATGTGATATTTTGAATTTCTTTGAGAAATTTGTTAGTATAAACTTTTGTTTTGTTAGTAAGTATGAAAATTATTCGTGATTTATGTTTCGACTAGATCGTCGCTTGTATGTAAGACTTATAGAGTTGGGTAGACTTACATGGTGCTGACGAGATTTCAAAGTTTTAGTTAATAATATAAGTCACTTTGAAAAAAATTACTTTTTTTTATCAATCCTAAGATAAGTTAACTAGAAACTTATTGACCAGGTCACAACAAGAGAATAGAAGTGTACATGCTAAAAAATGTAATATTAATTTATTTACCCTGTATAAGCATTTATTTTGTGACATACAGATTAACAGAAAAATTTGAGGTCCATGCACATAATCATTTTAAGAAAAAAAAAATCATACTAATTACTCTTTTATAAATTGGAGAGGAATATACTGCTGGATTTCAAATATTTGAAAGTGAACAAAATTTAGTGAATAACTGTCAGTTAAGAGAAGCTATACCCAGATACAACCCACCAACCACACCAATAATTCTATTATAGCTATAAAAAGACACAGAATCACAGACCTCTCTGTCCAAGATCAAATGGCCCTTTCTTCTTCATCATCTTCTTCTTGTTCCTCTCAGCCTGTGCCTCCCACCAAAGAGACACAGTCCACAGCCCTTGACTCCATTAATGGAAAAACTTGCCACCAGGTTGTTATTGTTGTTTGGTGAACTGAGGAATTCAGTTTATAGATTAATTTTTTATTCTGGTTTATTTTATTACTTTGATTATGGTAGCATTGAATATAACCACGAGTTGAATTTCATTTCTGCGTTGTATTTTCTTTCAGTTGAGCCACACAATATGAGCAGCTTTACTCTTTTAACCTAAAATATCATCGCACCCGACTCAATGAGACTTGAATCCACGATCTCCCCATAAAGAGATGTGTGACTCGACAATTGGGAGTCATTCTCTAAGGAACTGAATCGTTTTTATATAGATTGTATTTTTTTAGTTAGTTTATATATTTTGGTTATGGTTTGTTAGTTTGTTCATGATTTGACTGAATAATGCATCTTTTTTTATTTATTGTTGAGCTATTCATTAAGGGCAGTTCTCTTTTAACCTAAAGAGGAAAACTGAATCCACGACCTCCCAAAGGAACGAATGCGTCTTGACCATTGAGTCATTCTTCAGAAAACTGCAGAGCTTTTTTTGTGATAGATTGTATTTTGTTTAAATGGAATTGAATTAGATGTTTTTAATTATTTATAAAATGATTGTTTTGTTCCATCTTTGTTTTTATTTTGTTTTTCAAGCATCCTGGTAAAAATGAATAATTGAGGTTTTTTTTAATTATATTTCAATCTTAATTTTTGTTTTGTTTTATACAATTTTCTGTAATTTTAGAATTTAATTGAATGATACTGATCTTTTTCTGTCTAATTATTATCTTCCAGTGCCGGCAAAAAATTAAGAATTTGTTTGCACATTGCAAGAACTTGAAGGGCAACAGGCAGTGCTTAATCAAGCTGTGTCATAAGTGCCTACTGAACAGGTTAGTCATTGCACCTTAATTTGTTACATCAAATTTGGCACGACAATCCGGATCCCATTGTGCATCAATCTTATCGGATTTAGCTGACCAATTGCTTTATACTGAAATAGATACGCGGAGAAGGTAGAAGAGGTGTCATTGTTGAGTGATTGGAAGTGTCCAAAGTGCAGAGGAATTTGCAATTGCAGTGTGTGCAGGTAAGTTCTTGTGCTATTCGTAAAACCTATGCTTATTTGGCGTGTATGCGAAAAATATCCGACATTATAGTCTCTTTGTTGGTAGGAAAAAAAGAGGTCAAATCCCAACTGGTATACTTGCACCTAGAGCCAAGAAGAGTGGTTTTGCATCTGTCTCGGAAATGCTGAACATTGAGGGAGCCGCTGACAATAATATGGATAACTCGGACAAGGTTTGATAGTGTTTCTAGAAATGTACTGTGAATTAATTTGGAGATTCTCTGTTTGATAGTAAATTTCATGATGGATTCATATTTTGATAGGTCTCTGTCATTGTCACACCCAAAAAGAGGGGAAAGGAGAACTCTCGTGACATTGACAATTGCAAATTGAAATCTCCGAAGACTTTGGGGAAAGGTCTGAAGGAGATGACCATTGGAAATGAAGGAGAAGTTTCTAATTCGTCAAAAGATAGTTCTATAAGGCCTAAGGTTTCCAACGAAACATCCGATGGTGTTGATCATGAAATGAATAATCAAGAAATAGTAGCAAAACCTAAACCGAAAAGGGGCAGGCCTAAGAAAGAAAAAGTCGAGGATGAGCAAGTGAAGGACCTTCCGTTACCTCAAGGTGCTAACCTGAGCTCGGTTGCTGGCATAGACATATCTACCGAGTTTGTTGGACATGCGCTACAATTCTTAGAATTTTGTGGAACATTCGGAGAGGTATATATGCAATTGTTGTTCTACTTTTTAGACATAACAATGCTCAAAGATTTACTTAAAATGATCACTTTAGCTAGAGTAATTACTTTTTCTTGTTTTCTTCTTTATTATCATCAATCTACTTTCTCAATATTTTCCATTTACATCTAGGCTCTTGATATGCGGCGAGCAAGAGCAGAATCTGTGCTCCGAGAAATTGTACAAGGGCAAGATAAGCGCCGATGTCATTACTCTTCTACAGTACAATTTCATATCCAATTGCTGCAGCTAATACAAGAAAAGTACATCTTTTTTCCCATATCAAACTACTTATTTTGCTTTCTTTTGGTGAAATGAGATAAATTATTATCTAATGCACTGTCTGTTTAGGCCACCAACAATGAGCTTCAAAGATGCTGAAATTTCGTGGTTGGAAGCGTGTGGGAAATGCATCTCGGAATCAGCAGTTCCAGTGGCATCATTTCCCTCCACTTTTGACAACTATGCCAAATTAGCTCCAGTGGAAAAGCTCACGCTGCTGAATTTTCTATGCGATGAAGCTCTAAGCACCGCGTAAGTTACACAAATCGTTTTGGACGATGCATGTATATATTTCTAATTTTGAGTGCATTATTGTTGAATTGTTGTTAACCTTTGTTGTTGCAGCTACTTAAGAGGCTGGATTGAAGATGCAAATATAAAATTTGCTAATAACAAGGAGTCAAGACAAAAGGCTTTGGCTGCAAAGCAAAAGGTAATAATGGATATTGCAGATGATATTGAATTAGTTAAATCAGTGATGACTTGTGAGTTGTTGCTAAAAAAATCATTTTCTGTACAGGAGAAATGTCTAAGACTAAAGCTTCAGGATGAGGAAGCAACTGCTATTACGGCGAGCAACGACCCGTCATCAGTGTCTGAGCATGAAGCTGTCCTTGCGAGAATAAAAGATGAAGCTGCTCAAGCTCATGCTCAAGTGCTTGAGGCAATGGCAACAATTCCTAGGAGTGAGTTTCATATTCTTATTACCTAGTTTTTTTTTTTTTCTTTTGAACCTTTCTTCTTCATGAGTCTCATGACCTTGTTTTGTACCTAATTGTCGTAGGGGGAGAAAACTGTGCTGCTCTAAGAACAGAGCCTCTCCTTTTAGACGACAATGATGGCAAAGGACGTATATTTTGGAAATTACGCCATTGCGCTGATGCAACAGAAGATCTTTTGCTTCAAGGTTGGTGTAAAGTCCTGTTTCCTTTATCAGCATAATTTTTATTATAATACAAGACGATTATTTATAATCTCCTTGATATTGCACAGATATAGGAGCATGGGATGCATTTTCTTCAAGAGAAGAAAAATGGGTTGTTTATGATCCTGAACAGAAACCCGAAGTTGAGAAATATATCTCTTCCAAGAAGTAAGTTGTACTTAGATTGAGCATTGGTTGCTAGCTCTTTCGGTGTTAATTTATATTTTCTATATTAGTGCATATAATTAAGTTATATAAAGTCATGCTCGTCAAAATGTTTTAGAGCAAGTGTCGGATATGTATCGGACACAGATACGTTGAGATGACAAGAGTGTCTGTGCGTCATATTTTGTTACTCACCTTTTGCTCATATATATTGCAGGCTGAGAAGTCATAGGAAGAGAAAGTATAAGGAGGAGGTTTCTGATGATCAAGTTTCAGCTTGTGAAGGAGAGACAAACTTGAAGCAAGAGGTTGGTGATCCAATTTCAGCTTCTGAAGGAGAGGTTGCTGATCCATTTTTAGCTGGTGAAGGGGAGACAAAACTGATATAGAATATTTGCAATTTCATTACCATTTGTAATCACAAGCTAACATGTAAAATTCCCTTTAGGTCTTCTGTAGCAATTTTTTATACTAGAAAATGTATGTTTGTACAGCTCAAAAAAAAAAAAAAATGTATGTTTGCAGTAGATCACATGAATCATATAAATGTATTTTTGAAACAACATATATACAACATGAATAATAGAGAAAGCAATATCTAGTTTTGAAAAGAAAATTATGATATGAT
>JAYMTH010001322.1:0-15402 GCA_036897465.1 Pelargonium australe | reverse complement strand
GTGTGTGTGTGTGTGTGTGTGTGTGTGTGTGTGTGTGTGTGTGTGTGTGTGTGTGCGTGTGTGTGTTAAGCGATCAAGATTACAATTCATTCCATTTGGTTTATGAGTTTTGAACATACCCATTCACATGCGTTTTTAATAGTGCATGCCAAAGTTGTTGCCACATCGCTGATATTGGTCATTATAGGATCAAGACAGAAGTGTAATGATCATTATTTTGAATGACCTTTCTGGTGATATTGACAAAATGGAACTTATTAGACTGTCTGCTTATCATCTTCACTGTATGATTAAGGGATGGATTGAATTTTGTTTATAAAGCACTATGGTTTGCTTATATGTCAATTGCAGTTGTAGATATCTTTGTTGTTCTCAGCACTAACAAAACCTCTTTCTGTTCCAGCTCTGGAGAAAAGTGAGGGCACTTGAGGAAGCTGATGCGGTTGCAAGCAGCCTGGAACCATCCACACTCATGATCAATAGGACTTTTGTAGGATTGTGCATGTCATTGGAAGAACATGATGAAGCAAAATATGTACAAGGAGACCCATAACTAAATAGATTGTCCTTGCTTTGGTGTCTTGTGTTTTGTTGACTTTGAAATCACAAGGAACAGCTGAAGTTGAATATGATAGTAGTCTTTGATTCTCATGTTACACTATCTCTCTCTCTCACATTGCATGTGCCAAGTTAGTTTATTTATTATCATATAGTGCCATTGGAGGATCAAATATCAATATCAATGCCAATCAAGTTTCAATAAATTGCTGGGCCATAGTCCATGTGACATGCTTGTAAGTTCATAATCATTACACACTATAGCAACTCATTTGCATCATTCTAAATATCATTTTCAAGACAATTATTATTTCACATGCCTTTCTCTCCACCCACCATCTATGCATTGCTCATTACTAAACAAAAATAATGAAATTTCCTTCTTTTTCTTTGTTTTTAGTAAATTTGACATGTCCTTGTGTTCTTTAATCTATGCTATTCTCAGGTCTCAATTCCTAATAACATGTCTTTGGCTTTTCAAGGACATCATTTGGTTCTTAGATTCTTTTGCTTTTGAGGAATGTGGTTTGATGATTATGCAACCAATTTTTGGGACATTTATTATGATTATGAGTTAATTTCAATGGTAATTACAAATTGGAAGATCCCAGATTGTGACACGTGTATGGTCCAGTTCCATGCCATGGACCCAGCTTGTCGGGACACACTAGAAGACAACACTTGTGAATTTACTATTTTAGCCCTGGTCAGATCAAATACTCTCTTTCTAACTCGCTAGAGCTCACCCGGTGAACTCACCATCTCTCTGTGTCTGTGAGAGAAACACACAAAAAAAAAAGTTCATATTTTTTTCTAAAATTCCAGCTCAAAATCATCTCTTTATTCGTTTCACGACCATCTCGTCTCCTTGTTTCTCTCTCTTCCTGTTTTCCTCCACTTTCTCTCACATTTTCCTTCACTTTCTCTCGAGAGAAAATGCTCTAGCAACGAAATGCTTCTTCTTTCCCGAACCCAATCTAGCTAGCTCCACTCCGTCAATGCCACGGTCTTCAGATCCGAAGCTCTAATCCGCAAAACCCCATTTCCCATTACCTCGAGAAAAATGGGGGTTTTGAGCGAGTCGTGGTGTTTCTGCAAAGGAGTGGGCAAGTCCGAGAGAATGAAAGCCGCAATTTTCTCCACCAAAGGTCCGGCAATGGCCAAAATCTCTGGCGCCGTCACCGGAACCGGCTTCTTGATCCACCGGAATTTGCTTCTCACCACTCACGCCAATCTTCCGTCGGTGGCCATCTCGGAGGGTTCCGAGATCCAGTTACAAAACGGCGTCGCTGCCACTCTCGTGCCTCATAGGTTACTTCTTCATCTTGGGTTTTTGCTTGAGTTAACAATGAAAATTTTGAATGCTTTGTGGTACTTAACAATATGAATATTGTTTACCTGTTTGGTTGATGGGTAAATGTGGGATCAAATCAAATTAGAATATGAGCTTTGAGTGTTGTTTTGGTTTTGGGATGTTGTAAAAGGTGAATTCAAACTTATGCATTGTGTTAGATTGAGCTCAGTAAGCTTTCCTTTTCCTTTTTCTTTTTTAGTGGGGCCTAAATACTGTTTTGTTTTATTTTGCCATTTTGTGTGAATTGAATTGGTAAAGGAAGAATTAGGATTTAGGTGTGAACATCAAATTTTGCAACTTTTTTATGATTTTGTTGCTGCAATTTCTTTGTACTTGAGGAGGTGTTGGATCTGATAGTGAGCTGCATGCTGTTCTGATAAATAGAACCAATGATGGGCTTCTCCCCAAAATCAATCAATATCTTTTTGTGCCATTTTCTGATGATACATGGTGATAATATGATGGTAGTCAAATACTATCCCATATCGGTCGCAATATTTTTGAAGTGCATGTAGTCCAAGATTGTGGAAGATCTTCTGTTTCATTGGCTTTAAATTAGGGAAGTTGTCAGCTTCAGAAGGAATTATTTTGAATGTGACCTTCTGTATAGGACTGTATTGATATTAATTAGTTTAATCTCTTCCTAAAAATGTTGGCAAACTATTAGGTGATTAATTTAGTAAAATCTTGAAGTGTGTGCTTGGTACGTAATAGATGTTAGATAAAGTTCCCAGAGCATTCTTTTTAATATTTTTCAAGTTTAGCTCGTCCGGTGGAAGGGTTGGACATTAATGAGATTCATGTAAATAAGGCAGACGACAATGTTGGATGATAGGTGGTTGATGGCAATGGATAGTGTGTTATGGAGTCTGGACAATTATCTTATGAACATATTAGTTTTTTTTCTTCTTTGAAGTTGATGAATGTGTATAATTGACACAGACGCATGTGATAGTGAAACTTTGTTTCACATATCTTAAAAGAAGTATCAAATCAGTGTTTTCAAGGCAAAAACTAACTGCACACAGAAAAAGAAAACGCACAAGATCCTTGACTTCTGTCCATTTTGTCTCTAGATATCTCTTGAACTGTGCCTTCAGATCTTCTTTTGTTTTTACCCTCCAAAAAGACCATATTGTTTTTCTGTACTTATTGTTATAAAGTGATTAATGTAATAATTATGTGTATATAAACACTTATGGACTTCATGTATCAAATATGAAACATGTTTCAGCAACAACAAAAAAACAGATTTAAGAATGAAAGAATGTGTTTGTGTGGGTGAGTGTGCACTTGCAGACACAATCATATTGCATAAGAATTAGAGCAAAATCATTGTCCTTGATATAGTATTTCTCGTATATCTTTTAATTCATAATAGTGAGAATTTACAAGCTTGTGAGCCATCTGCATGAATATGGCTATACATCTGTCAGCCTATGATATATGAGAATAAAGTCACTTGGCAGTGTAGAGACTGAGGTTGTACGCTAGTTTAGCAGTTGCGATCAACTGAAAATCACTGCCACCTCCATTACCATCTCCTCAATTTTCACCGTCTTAGGCTTACGGAGCTGTTCACATGCATTACCTATCCTCTATTGTTATTTTATTGTGGAACTGTAGATTTTAGGCTTAGTCTTGCATTGATTATGATTTCTGAATATGAGAAATAGGCCTTTCTACTTTTGACTGTTATTTGGAAATGTGTTAAGATTTTCTATAAAACAATTGTTTCTACAACTGCGCTGCGCTGTCTATAAATGCTTGTTATGATTTTCTCCTCCATGCCCTTCTTTTATTCTTTACAAATGATTTAGTTCTTTCTTTGGGTCGATATGAAGGCCCAATTAGGAACATTTTGAACTGATGGACAAAAGTGGATCTGATTTTGCTTCATTGTCTCTAGTCTTGTCTGCATATTATTAAGAATTCTCATATCAGCTTTCTAATACTTTTCGTTTCATTTACTCAGGTTTTTTATCACGAGCTCTGTTCTAGATCTTACAATAGTGGGTTTAGATACTGTGGATGGAGACTCAAATGCTCAGGGTCATCCTCACTATTTGAAGACCTGCTCTAAGCCAAGTCTTGACCTGGGCTGCGGGGTGTTTCTCTTAGGCTATGCGGAGAAAAAGGAGCTGACAGTTAGTGAAGGAAAGGTTGTGATTGCCACTGATAATCTCATAAAATTGTCTACTGATGGAATAATATGGAGCCCCGGGTCAGCTGGATTTGATATGCAAGGCAATCTTGCATTCATGATCTGCGATCCTATGAAACTAGCCACGTCGCCAAACACTAAATCCTCCTCAACCTCCTCCTCCTCCACGTCGTCTTGGAAGAAGGATTTTCCCATGCAATTCGGTATCCCCATTCCCATCATCTGTGATTGGCTAAACCAGCATTGGGAAGGCAGCCTAGATGAACTGAACAAACCCAAGTTACCAATAATTAGACTCATGTCCACTGGCCAGAAGAGTGACCATTCCTGCGCTTCCTTCACGCTGCGTCAGGTTTTTAAGTCTACAGAAGAAGGCAATGATATAACCCCATCTTCATCCCATATAATCTCGAAACCCCGTGATTTACCAGGTCCAAGTCATCCCGCTGCTGCAGAAGAAACTCCAACTATCGATCCACATCCTACCCATATGCAGGGAATACCTACGCCAGAAATCTACGAGTCACCCAAGTTAACTTCAGTTCCTATCCGAAAGAAAGAAATCCCTCAAGTCCAACTTTTGGATATTAATTTTCCTCCACTGGTTGCCAAAGCTGCTCTGCGCCCAAACTATGGTGAGAACTGTGTGAAGGAACTTCCTCCAAAAAGCCCTCCGAGAGAAAACAAAATCAAGGATAATACAGAAGCAACAAGCAGTCCTCCATATGCAGACGCTGAGATTGCCTCAACAGCTTCTGTAAATGGGGCGCATAGTGAAGTCATGTCTAGTTCATCTCCGATAGAGGTCTCAGAGATGCACAATGGATATAGCAGCGAGGGCGAGACAATGTACTCAGCAGAAACTGCAGAAAGCCGAAACTACACGAGCCCTAGAGAAGGGAAGTTTCAGCAAGTGGGAAGGAGCCAGAGCTGTGTTAGTTACAACAGATGGGGTAGTGGCCAGAGGAATCCAGTGGCTCGCCGAGCTTCACTTGAAAAGCAGAGAAGCTTCATCCATGGAAGAAAGATGCACTCACAGGGAGCAACGTCACAACGAAGTAACGAGTACTACAGTCCAACTGTCTCCTCCATCATGAAAAAACGAATCAACATGGAGCAGCAACCACCAAGCAGACCTCGACAAAGCTCGGTTCATACGTCTCCAAGATGGAATTTTTGATGGAGGAGCGACTCGCGCAAAAGACATCAACAACAGATGTCCATTGTCTTCATTGTTTTGGGTTGAGTTCCATTTTGTATCCGTTCGTTCACGCATACTGTAACTAATTTGTTGTGATTATGCAGGCCAATCTATAAGATGAATAAGAAAGTTCAATGAGGTTACTGCACTTTCTGTATGGTTTGTGCCTTTTGAATGTCCTTTTTACTCATTTGTTTGGCTTTTAAGGTTGTAGACCTCAGAGCCATTTTTGTGTGTGTTTGGAGCTAAGAGCAGGGTGATTCCTCACCAAAATGATGAACTTGCATTTGGAGAGAAATGTGACTTGCAAATTGAACTTACACATACTATAAATGCACTAGCTAACCTTTGTTAATACTTTCATTCGTTAGTAACATAGTATCTTATTAACAATTGATTAACCTATAAAATAGTTATTTGAGAGTCCTGTACTCCACATCTTTGTCTTGTTTTGGCTCTTAGACTAACATTTTTGTCTCTCTCTAACTAGTTGGAACATATACAATATTTGTCACATCGCCCATATTTGTTATGTTGGCAACATATGTCACCTTAGCTGTCTGCCACGACAAATTGGTTGAGGTGACAAATATTGTTGACTAGTAGGTAGATTCTAATTCTACGCGATTTAAGAGGACAAATCTTAGTATCAAAATAAGACAAAAATATGAAACAATGTTTATTGTATCTTTACATAGAAATAGCTAAAATTAAGAGACACTAATCTAATAGAAACATGTCATTCACATAGACATGAATGACATTCTTCTTTCCATTTAGGTCAAAAGACTCCAAAAAGGCAAAATTGGAAAATATGGTATTGTTGGGAATTTTGGAGTTTTTATATTTTTTTGGAGGGACCATTCTCACACGTGTAGAAGAGATTGGCACGTGACAGGTAATGTGTAATAAGGTGAGGAGCCACGTGCACACACGTACGACCCATATCAGTCCCACTTGGCTTTGGTCTGTGGTGGTTGGTGTCTCTCAGATCTCCCAGACTCTCTTTGAATGTCTGGAAAATAAAAGTTTCGATTTTGATCCAAAGAGTCACACCCAACCACGTAATTTCAGACCAAACCCAGTGGCACTTTCGCCTCCTCTGACCCTTTTATCGTCTTCCTCGGTCCCATCGAGTCCTCGTCAATTCCTATTCTCGACTATAACACCAACACCCATGTGATGTCTCTCGCAGCCATTGCAGCTATTGCTCGTGCTTGACCTCGCCCAACCATTCTCTCTTCTCTCTCGCAGCTCACCCCGAAATGTTGAAGCTTTCATGCAATGCGACGGACTGCCAGATTCAAGCCCTAGCTCAATGCAGATCTATTGGTCCGCTTCCCAGGCCTCGCCGCCGAAACGCCGTCGTTTGCTGCTCGCCGGTTTCTCGGGCGGCTCCGATTGTGTCTGTGGTGTCGGAACGGAGCGGGGTCGGCTCCGATGGAGCTGTAGAGGTTGGTGGCGGCGGCTCGGGGAGCCTGGCGGACCGGCTCAGATTGGGGAGTTTGACCGATAATGGGTTGTCGTACACGGAAAAGTTTATTGTGAGGTGTTATGAGGTCGGAATTAACAAGACTGCCACTGTGGAGACCATTGCCAATTTGCTTCAGGTCAATTTCGATTTCAATTTCAATTTTGGGATCTGGGTTCATTGGTATTAGCTTTACATGTGTCTGGTGTGGAGCTATGGTTGTGTTGATTTGCTGTTGAGGATACTTAATTGTGTTTGCTAATGCTTTGTCACTTTAGTTTTTTTAGCATTTAGTAATGAGTACTCAGTTTGATTCTACATAGAAACTGTGCATGAGATTATAGATGAATTGGCTATTTGTATTACTTCGGTGTGTCTTAAATCTAGAATTCATATCTTTTGATTCTGTTCCATTGAACAATGGATCAATGGTTGACTATCTCAGATGTTAAAGCATTCTTACTATAAACAGCTCAAGTTCCTTAAGGATGCAATTTTCATTTTTTTCTTCTTTTTGTTTCTTTGCCTGTTTCATTTTTGTTCCAACGTCGCGTTAATGTATACTGTAGGAAGTTGGATGTAACCATGCTCAGAGCGTTGGATTTTCAACAGATGGGTTTGCAACAACCCTCACGATGAGAAAGATGCATCTCATATGGGTTACTGCTCGCATGCACATTGAAATATACAAATACCCAGCATGGTATGTATCCTCTCCTGAAATCAGTTGAACTTGTGATTTCACAGTATTTTTTATGTTATAAAGTAAGGGTATGTGAAACAGGAGTGACGTGATTGAAATAGAGACATGGTGTCAAAGTGAAGGAAGAATCGGAACTAGACGTGATTGGATTCTGAAGGACTATGGTACTGGTCAAGTTATTGGGAGGGCTACAAGGTGCATTTTATTGTATTTCTCTTTCTTCCCTTGCAGCTTAAAAGCCAAAAGATACCACACACACATGCATACAGAACTTTGTGTTAGTTTGAAGTAACATATAATGTTTTCAAATGCATTGATAATTTATATAATAAGAATTCATCGTACCATTTTCATATAGTATGAGTAGCTCTAGTGTACAATCTTTCAGGATTGGTAGGATATAGTTCTGGTGATCTTTGTACTATTTTGTTTATCTTCATGGATGACCATGATTGTGTTTGTTCTGTATAGTTCTCCTGTGTTTGTCGAGGTATTCGCATTGAAGAATGAAGAGTGATTGACCACTTAATATACGGGTTGACCTCGCTACCTATTAGTTTAGGCTTTTGGATTGGAGGAAATTTTAACATAGTACCAAAGCTGGTTTAGTCTTGGGCCTGTGTGGCTCGTTTTTTTGTTGTCATCCTGTTAATTATTAGTCCACGTGTAAGGCCGACAGTGTTGAAGTATCCAACTTTGAAAGAATGTGTAGTTAAAGATTACTTGATATACTAGTTGAAACCTCCCCTACTAGCTTGGGCTTTTCTTTTCATTAACGGTGAAGTACTAGTTTAGCCAGCAGTTAAGCATAAGCTTGCATACCTGCTCTTCTGTTAAACTAAATCCAGTTAGATGATAATAATTTTACTATGCATGGTTGGAGCCATACCCATATAGTCTCCTGTTCTTTCTTTTTCGATAGTGCATCACAGAGATTGCTATTAGACATTTTATAGTTTATAACACTTCTGGAAACGTCTGCCTGTTGAACCAATAGATATTGCTGAAAATGTCCTCATGAGAACAGTATAACTTTTGTTGCGCTTACACTCATTTCAAATTGGCTGCATAATTTGATTCTGTTTATTTTTGTTTACCTGGATTTAGATTTTCATAGCTGACCATGTTCACCATTCAATTTCAGCAAGTGGGTGATGATGAACCAAGATACTAGGCGACTTCAGAAAGTTAATGATGATGTCAGGGATGAGTATTTGGTTTTCTGTCCACGAGAACCAAGGTAACTATTTTCTCTGTTTAAACATTATCCTTCATTCTCTGAACCAGACACTTAATGCGATGTCTAGGCAACATTACTCCATTGGCTCTACACTTTTCGTTTGTTGTTTTCTATTCAGTTGTTCAAGTCTTTGTATTAACTTCATCGTGAATCACCGGAAAATGTTTGTCAGTCTATCCTATTCCAGGCATAGCATGTTTATTAAGTGGTGGAGCCATGCTAGTTTCATAACCATTAGGTCATGAAGTGATATCTATGATTTTATAGTTTGAATGGACCTACATAAAGTGATGTCTTGAACCAGATATTGTTGTGCTGTCGATTGTCATTCAAGGGACCCTTGAAAAAGCTAGAGCAAGCAGTCAATGCTGGGATATGTATAGAGATTATTGAATCAGATATTGTTGTGCTGTCAATTGTCATTCAACCCTTGAAAAAGCGAAAGCAAGCAGTCAATGCTGTGATATGTAGAAAGATTATTGAATCAGATATTGTTGTGATGTCGATTGTCATACAACCCTTGAAAAAGCTAAAGCAAGCAGTCAATGCTGGGATATGTAGAAAGATTATATTGCAACAACAACTAACTCAATCATATGTTAGCCTGAGACATGCTAAAAGGTGAACTTCACATTGTCTAACCAAATCCAACTCAATCATATGTAAGCTTGACAACATGCTAAAAGGTGAACTTCACATTGTCTAACCAAATCCAACTATCTCTTGATATATTCCACACACACACACACAAAAAAAAAAGAACACTTTGTAGAATTTGTCCCTCAACTAAACGCATACACGTTGAAAGATATTGCTTAGAACTTTCAAGAAAGTGCAAATTTCTCTGAACTTGGACAACTTATTAAAGAAACGTATAAAATCATTGAAGTTGACATATTGAAGTGTGTTTGTTTAATGTTCATGCTTAATATTGTGATATGAAATATTTTGAAACTTCTATGGTGGCGTAAGGAAGGATTATGAACCTAAGCCTCCAATGGAACGACGAGTTGCCATCTTGGTTAATTCAGCACATTGATGGGGTGTTGTATCTAAAGTATTCGCGTTGAGCAACATGTTCTTACTTTTTTTTTTTACTGTGGCATTCTGGCAATTACAGATTAGCATTTCCTGAGAAGAATAATAGCAGCTTACGGAAAATATCAAAGCTCGAAGATCCTGCTCAGTATTCCAGGCTGGGACTTATGGTAAAATCATTTGGTTCATCTAGTTTCATTGACATTCTTCCAAATTCTTAAGAGTGTGTATGAATTTTGCAGCCTAGAAGAGCTGATCTGGACATGAACCAGCATGTTAACAATGTCGCATATATTGGATGGGTTCTGGAGGTTGGTATTATTGTCCCTTGATATTGTATTGTTGGCCTTCTTGCTTCCTTATCTCTCACCATTTCCATTAGATCTAGATCCTTGTCCTCCGCATATTGAGGTTTTAACGATTCTAAGCTGGCCAAATGAGCTTATCTCACTGCATATAAAATCTTTCCCACACAGAATTGTGCTATCACGGATAGTTGTCCCATATTGTGTTACTTCTCGTAACTAGAAAGTCTTGTAGCATACGCTAGAGAAATGATTTTGGATATCTGGTGATCTCTTGGAGCTCTCGTATCCAAAATGGCGGTCGCGTAAATGTTCGTACTCATTTTGTTGTGTTATTATGTAACTTAACGGAGTCCCACTCTTTTCTTTTTGACAGAGCATGCCCCAAGAAATCATCGACACTCATGAACTACAAACCATCACCTTAGATTACAGGCGGGAATGCCAACAAGACGACATAGTTGATTCCCTCACCGGTGTCGAACAAGTCGAGGACAGTAAAGCACTTTCCGATCTTCAAGGAGCAAACGGGTATGTTGCAGCTGCACCAGATAAGAAACAAGACCACCTTCAGTTCTTGCATCTATTGAGATTGGCAGGCGACGGGCTTGAAATAAACAGGGGTCGTACTGAGTGGAGAAAAAAGCCAGCTAGATAAGAAAGAAAGAAAAAAGGCGATGAATGCGTAGTTGTTTCCTCCAACATTTATTGCTTTCTTGTAGTTTTGAGAGATTTTCTTCCTTCATTTCCTTAGAAAGGGTTTTTGCTCTGTATTGTTGTGCTTAGTAGGAGCTAGATTTATTTAAAGCCTCTTTGATCATGTCACTGCCATATCTGTTGTGAAACTTTAAGTCATTGGTCACTGGATGGACTGAGCTCAAGGAAGATTGTACTTGAAAGTACCAATTCCTTAAACTCAGATCACTCATTTGTTGTACTATTATTCTCTTTAAGCTACTTATTTTGTGTGCTTTTTGATTTTGCCATCATTGCTATGAAATTTAAAGATCATATTATTGAGTTACTTTGACTTATCCAAGTGTAATTTACTATATGCTTACTTGTCTTATGGTCCTGTATTGGAGTTCATTCGATCTTTGAAATCAATGTGTCGTGTTGGATGTTATTTGTATGGAATTCATTCAGTCTTTGCAACTAGTGCATGTCGTGTTGGAGGTTGTTTTGTATGGTGCATAATACAGCATATGTTCTAATCGCGTTGCACAGACCAACTAAATGTGCACAACCCAACACGAACATTACATTTGTAGTAAAAGAGTCGCACGTTCCAATTAAATGTGTTGTGTCAACATGAAAAAAAACTCCCACATTTTACACAACACTGCCCCCGCATGACATTTTATTTTTCACATTCCATGTGTTGTGCGGCGCAAACTAATTAATTTTGCATGCATGTTTTGAAGATCCAACGACACAACTATGTCGAAATTTCAGCTCTAGCTGAGAATTGCAATGCTTTTGTGAAACGTTAATGCCATTATAACATATGTTAAAGTATTCTCAAGCATTTATAATCACAAGTTTCAAATCAAATTCATATTTTGGACTTTTTAAATTGATAATCAATGCTATAAAATTCCTTCATCAATTTTCTTTTCATATCTGGTTCCCAACAGAAAAATTCCACTATACAATGAAACTCACAATAATTTTGGGTTCCAACTGCTGAACTTGAAGCCATTGTTCTTAAAGTCAATGAGAGAATTCGAAACCATCAGTATGGCATGCAATTCAGAACACATGTAACAATGGTTTAAAATGTAGTTGGACCGAGGGAGAGAGATAAGAAACTGAACAAACTAATTGTTAAAAATTGGTACTCATCATCCCATTCACAACTAAAAGCTTGTCCTGTGATAAGGAAACAATGTTCAAAGTACATATGTTTGATTCTATAGCCCTAGCTAACATCTTTTCCCTCCAAATTAAAAAAAGAAAACCAAAAACCACCGACATTAAATTAAACCTTTGCTATACCTCCTCTCCGCTTCAAGAAGTTTGTAACTAAATCCCTTTAAAATCTGTAGCTGCCCAAAAAACATTTTTTTTATAAGCAAACAGGACTTTGGTCAATTTGGAAGAATGTGCACACTGCAATGTAACAAGCAATAGTGCACTTGAAAACAAGACTGTTGCTATAAGCAATGCATGTGACATAAGTAATGAACTGAGTCCAGAAAACTTACAGAATTGTTAAGCACGAGCCTTTGCCTCAGCTAGTTGCTGGAAGATAGACCCGAAGGATATCTTTGTTGGTAACTTTTTTCCTACAAGTCGGACAGTTTCCTTGTGCGCTTATTGCAGCCTTGATACATATCTTACAAAAGATGTGACCACACTTGGTTGACATCTCCTCAACTAATGGGCCCATACAAATTGGACAACTGAATGTGGGCTCCTTTGGTGGTGGTGGAGGAGGTGGCGGCGCAGGCACACTCTGAGGCTGAACTTGGGCGTTTTCCCTCTGCCAGTGACATATTAAAGTCAGTCAATAGATACAGAACTCAACATACAAAAATTTACCTTCTCACATATTTCGGTTATCTTACTGACAGACTAGGTCACAAAATATAAGCAAAAAAGCACAGTCCAGAAGAATCAGGATATCCCTATGTTCTGAAAAGAAACAAACATGTACCCAATACTGAACACAATTGCTCACAGACATGTTTGAGATGTCCTTATCCCTCAGAGTTTATGTAGGATATATATTTTGTATGACGTAACTCACGTATGTAAATAAATGCCGTTGTCAAAAGATAAAATATAACACGCACTAACATTTTATCCAACCAAGAATAGCATCAATGTAGAGACACTTCTAGAGTGACATACAAATACTCTTACGATACAATATACATATAACATCTCATGAAATTGTGAGGGAAATAAAAGTTGCTAAGATATCTATGCAAGTAAAGAAGAGGCCAGGCACTATATAGTATAATCTCACTTTCTAGATGTGTTCATAGGTGTTAGAACAGGTTCACTTTTAGCGACTCTAAATACAAGCAAATTTAGGCCCAAAACAGTAAACAAATTACATAATAGATGAATATAAAATTTCCTAACTTAAATTACACAAACTATTTATTGTGTTGTACACATGTCATCATCAAGGGAAGAAGCCTCCAGGACAATCTCCAAACCTCTTTAATTTGAGAAAAATTGGCATGATGACTTATTACTTAAGATGATTCCAACTTACTTATACTAGTGAATATATTTTAAAATCATTAACTAAAACACAGTGCATAACGAAAAAGCAAACACGTAAGTTCAATATGCAACTAGATGAATTAAAAAAAAAACATTGCTTGGGCCAAATATACATACAGAGAGAGAACTACAGACTAATGGTTATGATACAGCAACAACAATACAAAACCAAACATGCATATGGAAATTTCTATTATTACCATATTATAGCTTTCCACATTTATGTAAAGTTCACAATTGATAATTGTTTGGTTAAACGGAACTCTTTGGTTTACCGGAACTCTTCTGCGTTTGCTGCGGAGCGTCTGTGCAATTCTAGTTGTCCTGTCTTCTGCAATGATTCAGGAGCAGAAGAGACATGAGCTACACCATAAACAATGAACTCTACGCAGTTATAATGAAGTTATATCAAATATCAAACAGGCAGATAGGGAAGGGGGTTCCTAGCAATAAAAAAAAAAATGGGGAGCTGAGAAGAATGTTGTTCTTATACCAACTTAAATATTAATATAATGTTTTATCCATTTGAGATGTGAATAGGCTTATGCCAATTATTGTTTCCCTACTCAAGCCAACTGATAGGTAGACAACCTTGCTAGATCGGGCTTTATTGTACTTCAGAAGAAAAGTTGCATGTATAACATTTCACATTCTTCTTTTAAGGTTGGTCTTACTGCGAACATAAGAAATGCCAAGACAAGAACTATCTCTAAACTCGATACTACTTCCACTGGAAATTTAAATCTGAAATACAAATATGTTGTGAATAAAATCTTCATATTTGCAGATGATGAGATAGCTGAATTACCAGAATGAGGTAGTAAAATATTGTCCTAAGCAATAAAACAAATCTACGCACAAAGCTACATCACATAGAGAAAAGAGAGGTGAGCAAAGTACCTAATTCTACATCTACAACTTCTGTTCTTCGAAGGTTCCTCCTGGATTTGCTTCTAGCCTAACATTAAATAACAAAGAATGAAAGAATCAGCAATTATGCAAGAATAATTCTACATACAGATCAATGAACAGCATAGTAAGAAAACTAACATACTTCAGCAAACGCACTGGCAGAGGACTCAATAACCTCATCCTCAATGGCATCAACATCAATTGTAGGTGGTGGTACCGGATGCCCATGTTGAGTACCTTGCACTTCATTCACAGCCTCAATGGAAGTCCCCACATGATCTCGTCCTTCATTTGGTGGCGCATTGTTGAGGTCTAAATTAAGTCCAATCTTCCTCCGCCGTATCCCTTTTGCTCCCCGAGTACTCATGCTCCACAAATGAAACCCCTATCAGCAGATGCAGCCTACAAAAGTCACACAAACCTAATCTCAGCTTACAGCTTAATCCTGATCTCACCAATAAGAATCCCTTGTACTATATATGTTCTATTTGCTAATTGCTTGAAGAAAAAATATACCAACACTCCTTAAATTACATCTTTCATCATCTAAAAAGTAAAAAACCATAAGCACTGTTTGTACATAAAAATTATGAACTAAAAAGAAGGAAATTCAAATCAACTCTTCTAATCCAAACAGCCCTAGTCTATCAAAATAATACGTTAAACCCTAGGCAACTAAGTTCGATCCAAACAGATATATCAGTATTCCACAAGCCAAGCACAAACCAAAAGTGCAAAACTCATCAACTTCGGACCTAAAAATTGGATTTTTACGAACTTGTAGCAATCAACATGCTCAAAACCCGATCCCCTACCTAACAAAACCACGAAGGACCAACCTTTCCAGCATCAGAATTCAAATCTCAGCTTAACAAAAAACGAACAACATGATCAGCCACGCAAAACCGGAATTAAACACAATTGATTGCCATTCACCATCACAAGATAAGAGAAATCAACAACAAATCGAACTCAGACAAATCACAAACCTCAAACCGCCTCACACACAGCAGAAGCCAATCGAAGCAGCAGCAACACGATCGAAGGTCGAATCAAAACTCGGAAGAAGCGAATCGAATGGGCTCTGAGGCCATTGGAGAGCTCCGATGAGTAAAGTCTTCCCTGTCTAGGGTTCCCAAACAGGGAAGATATAGAAGGTAACGATGGACTGTAAAAAGAGGTGTGTGTGTGAGAGAGAGAGAGAGAGAGGGGTTGG
>JAYMTH010001321.1:0-15402 GCA_036897465.1 Pelargonium australe | reverse complement strand
ATTAGTTTTTCCTTTATTATTGCTATTAAAAAAAAATATTTACACAATCAGCGCCGACGTGGCATCTAAAAATTAAAAAATATATTATTATTATTTTACACATCGAAATGATGTTTTAATTAAATATCATATTTTAAATAGTTGGATGCCACATCAGTGATGGATGTGTATTTCGTTTGATATCAATTTAATTTTAATGCACATCAGCTAATTAATAGTGAAACTAACGAAATCAACAACATGAACCATTTTGGTCGCTTTTTTAGTAAATGGTGGACCATTTTTGCATATATTTGGTTTAGATACCAAAATTGTCGGATCCTAATATTTGGGGTGGCAAAATGGTGGTTACTAGATTCTCACACGAGATGGTAAAGATTGGCAATAAGTTTAATGACATCGAAGGCGCTAACAAAAGATGATACGAGTAAGATGTGCATCAACCCGATATAGTGTTTTTGTTAGTTGTATCTACAGCTGAAGGATCTGTAGATTTCACAAAATAATTCAATATTTAAAGCAGGTGGAATGGGAACAAGTCAATGGAAATCCTCAACTATCTCTTTTTTCAACCCCAACACTAACAAACATCTAGAGGAAGTTGCACTGGCATGACAATGGAAGCACTAACAAAGATTCTAGACAAGCTGGACTCTGATGTCAACGAATTGTCGCCCAAAATAGCTTATAGAATATATAGACGATCAAATTGGAAGGCAAAATAAAATAAAGCATGTTCAAACCCCCTGTCAATAATATTTTTTGAACAAATTGGATATATGATATACCTGTCTTCTCCAACACAGTAAATCCATTCCCCTTTTGGCGATACACAGGCTGAAACGAAATCTCCCCCTTCTCTTTTACCAGATGAGAAGCTCTTCACGACCTGCGAGAAAATATTTATAAGTTGTCACATAAATATTCAGAAGTAGATTTTTGCCATAGTTATTTTGTTTGTGTGCTCCTCTAAAAGCAGTCTTCAAATATGATTACTAAATTGTATATACGCAGTGTAAACAAATGAATAAGAAAAGTACACAACCATTACGGCTGGTTGCAAATTGTTATTGTCCCATAGGATTTTATGTGGCGTTCAAGACCGCATCTCATACCAGCTGCCTCTTCCTCCTAAACTTGGGTATGGGGGTTGGAAACTCAACATTAGAGGTGGAAATTTAAACTCTAACACGGGGGTACCTAAATTTCGATCCACATCTTTGCTGATTCGGGTCGCATAAAATAGATCCGGTTAATTTTCATGTCTTGTTTACAATTGGAAGAATGTGGATTGTGTTGGTCAACCCGCACTCAACATCGCCTTTTCTACGTGAAACCTGCACCTATTGCAGATCAGGTTCATTAGGTCTTTTCAACCCGACCATAATTCAGAAGTGCCACCTCTACTTAACATGGTACCAGATCCAGGTTGGTTCCAGGCCCTTACATAACTGAGTGGCCTTCTTTATTTAATCTTGGCCCACGTGCAAAGCCTATTACGCTATCTGACTTGAACATGAGGGAAGTGATAAGGAATCCCGCAGATATTGTGTATGGTGTTTGAGATTGAGACTATTTATACAGCAGTTGGGTCCTACAACCCTACAGTTTAGAGTTTAGACTTTGGGGTTAGGAAGCTGAGAAAAATGTGCAGGTGATAAGACTAGATCTTTAACCTTTTAACGAAGAGTGATATTCTAAAACTCTACTGACCCGCCCCGAGAAACTTAGGACATATGGAATGGAGCAGCCAACTATTTAGTAACTGACATTTGATATATTTCATACGTAATACTTGACAACAGTTAATGCTATATGACTGCAACGCACATTCTATTCATTACATTATGACATGCACACACACAAATGCTCTCGTCAATAGCCAAATATATAACCCATGAGTTAAATAACATGCCAAAAGGTCAATAAAGTTCCTGACATTGAGCCCAAGATAAATTATATTCATTACAGAAACTGAACCTAATGACTATAAATGTGGGCTGGGAAAATCTAAAATCATAGTAATCCCAGCATTAATAGCAAGAACTCACACATTGCTAAATGGCCAAATAAGAAAATTGCAACATAAAATGTAACAGTAAGAGGAAGTACCTGTCCTTGAAGTGTCATGATGTATATGGATGATGTCTTGTTACATACAATAACGTGGTCAGTGCTTTTGGGGAAAAGAAGAACAGAATTCACAGAAGCATCTCCACCCTGACAATACATGATGCAAATAAAAGGAAATTCAGGAACAAGATCAATGTAGAAAATAAAGATAGATAATTTAGCTAAATCAAGGACTGCATTATTAAGATGTACAAAAAAATAATCTTTGAAAAAGATACTCTTAAAGGAGGTGGTGGCTTAAATGTTTGCAGACAGTCTGTTGTCTTCACATCCCAGACCTATAAAAGGTAAAAGAAGATATATATTACACTCAGAAAACGAAAAACAGACCTAAGATAAGGAAACAGCTCTAATATATAGATTACCTTGACTGTACAATCACTGGAAGCAGTAATAACACGACTCCCATCACTAGTAAAGACTGCGTTGTTCACGTAAGATGAATGACCCCGAAATTCCTTTAACAACTTCCCAGATTTTAGGCCATGGATTCTACACAATACACAGCATGTGATCATATTAAAGTAGTGGCACGACCAGAAAAGAACATTAGGCTGCCTTATGCACTCATTAACACAAAATACAACAAGGAGTTAACATCGGATCAACTATAGATGGAAGTTAGTATTCATCAAAAAAAAAAAAAAAAAAGTAATCATAACTACACGTTATATTCCCACACTAGAAAACGTACACAACATGAATTAAACATATATACAATAATACCTTGCTGTACTATCAAAGGATGTACTTAGTAATTGGCTTCCATCTCGAGAAAAGGTAAGACTTGTGACACCCTGAGAATGTGCACGTTCAAGACGGCGCAAGCATTGGCCAGTCCTAATGCGCCAAACCTAAAACAAAATTAAAAATGATGAAGTAAATATCTCATAGCCAGTGAGTGAAGCACATCTATGTAAGCTAGAAAAATAATTGACTAGAACACCTTTCCTAAAGAGAGATCCAGAGTAAGTATAATCAGCCTCAAATAGTATTTGTGATAATAGAAAGCTAAAGACCTATATCTCTATCGTATCACAATTTATTTATTTTTCAAAGATAAACATAAATTAAGAAGATAAAAGAATCTGAACTCTTAAGATGTGCAATGATTTACAAATCATAATAATCTGAAATCTAAAATTCTACAGAATTAGAATTTCAAGACAAAAAAAAAAAATAATAATTATCAGTGCTACTGGTTGGTTGTTTTACAGATGTTACTACCCCAAGTAAAGAATAATACATTTTGAAAAAAGATTTACCTTGACTTTTCCATCTTGTGAACCAGATGCAAGCATCTCTGAATCCCTGCTAAAATCAACACAAAGGACAGGATCATCATGCATCATGAAAGTTTCCTGCGAAGATTACAGCATGTCAATAAATGAACAAGACAGCGGAGACACAGTTAGTAAAACATTCATGAGACCGAGATATGTTGCTGATTGTTTATGAAACCATCCCATTTATCAATATACCTGCAATCAGTTATGTTTAAGATGTGTATGAACTATGAACCAATGACACCAACAATAGAATGTGCATTAACTATTAGTTTTACAGCACGTCGATAGGATATAATACAATTGAAACCTTCAGAGTTCTTTCCCGCACTCCTTATTCCAAAAATAATGAGTTCACTTCACAGTACATTTTTCTTACACGTTAAAGAGATTCCGATGACAGTTTTTAGATGGATACGCAACTAAAATAGCTAAAAGTATGCCAGGACATAGCTAAGAAGTGATAAATGAAAGTCAAAAGTAAATTACGAAGGAAAATACTCACGTCAGCCTGGTATTGAAGATCCTTTTTTAGTTTCCCACTTATATAATCCCAGACCTGATAGAGTTCAGGAAATGAGAGAACATTCAACTTTCTAAGGATATTTTACTGTTAAGAAAAAAATTCAGTCAAATATACCTCAATAAATCCATCAACTGAGCAAGACACAAGAAACTGTCCATCTGGTGAGAACCGAGCACATTCTGCGTGACTTTTTGCCCCAAACTACAGCAAAACACCAATCAAACAGTTGATTATTAAGATTAAGATCATGACTATAATGAAATTACACATCAACAAAATAAAAAAACAAAACCAAATGATACAAATTTCTACAAAGAAATAAGATTAGGAACAAAATGCCAAATAGAAGAATGATGCAGTTTCCCTTTTCACTATTTTCTTATCATCTGCTTGCATCTCGACCAAGAAAAAAACTTCCCCGGAACAGAAACCTTACGCAAAATTCCAATGGCTGTGAAAATGTGAACCATCTATAGTAATAAAAGGTAAAAAAAAAAATCGTAGCTTGAAAGGGGGATACACGTCCAAATAATTCATTAATTCCACAAAAGATGATGAGTCTTAACCTAAACAACTAAAGAAGATGAACTTATAAGCAAAAATGTCATTAAGTTTTCAAAATATTACACTCTAAGGTTGAAATTTTCTCTTCAAGTCATGATCACATATAAACACAAATTCATTCATCCTCTTCCATTGATCAATGCCAGCAACGTGCAAGATCATTGCCTCTTCATCAAAATTAAATGTTCACAGCATCCCAAATAAAGCACACAACCTAAGGAGAAGTCACATCTCTTCTCTATGTCATATAATCACAATATCGTCTCATCTAAACAAGTCCGTGATAACTTTTTTCTATTTAGCCTGTATATAAGTTTGTGGGTGTGTGTGTGTGAACTTTTTTTTCTAGCAGAGCAAACCAGATCTCATGAATAAACTGTTGTGCATGCAAACAGGTTTTACCTTTATGGTGTGAGAAAGAGTTGTTGGATACATATCCTCTACATCTTGTTTCATAGCAGCTGTTCCTCGAAATAAGTCAAACTGTGTTCCTGGAGGAAGCAATCCTGAAAGTACCAAACAATGATGAATCATCAAAATACAGTCATGCAGTGAATATATTAACTGTGAGCTAAGCTTAGACTTCATAATCACATTGTCAATTGTCAAAGCTTCTGAAATGTGTTTCTTCACTGTATTTATTAATACATCAATATATCATGTGCCTAAGACAACCTTGGTGCCGCTGTGCAGATAGTTATTAGTAAAGCATGAAAAGATGTTCTCAAGATTGACCTTGGTGCTGCTGCCACTTGAGAGCCTGACCAATTAAAGCCATTAAACGTGAAGGTGGCACCACAGTAACTTCTGCAGCTAGAGCTGAAAATATAGAAGAGAAAAGTTACTGAAAAACAGAATCATAAACAGCGCAACAAAAACTGGAAGCCTAATCAAGTGCTGAACTACACAAATCAGAAAGCTTTGATTTACTCCTTGCTAATAAAATCTTTTCCAATTATTTTGATTTAACAAATAAGCACAACTTTGATCTAGTCGTGAAAAAAAAAAACATTAAAATATTAATTGAAATTGCTTTAACGAAGGCTGAGCTGAAAATGAGGGTCCATGAAGCAAGGCAAGGCATAATAACTCGGAAATATAATGGTTTACTCTAAAATGAATTTCTTGAAGGAGGCTAACATGAAAATGAGGACTCTAGTGAGCCTATATATACATAGTACAATTCTATTCCTAAATATCAAGAAATACACAAAATTTCACACTATTCTGCAAGATTCCTAATATCTTGGCAATCTTCATCTCCCTGCAGTTAAATGTATCAAGCATTGAAGAAAGGATTGAGTTTAAAACCTTGGGCTATTTGGGAACGACGTTTCTCTTTAGTTGAATCTTGATATGCCTGTCACATAACAAACAAAAGTCATGACTCATGAGTTTTCAGACAAAAGAGCTTACTAAATGAGCTTACTACTCACCAAAACCAGAATTACTTATGATGTTAAATGTTCACATTTGAGTAAAAAAGAATTACTTATCATGTTATCTAATCAATATTCTACAAAGTCACCATAAAAAAGATGACCAACACACACAGAGACACACTTAAAATCTACACAGGGAAATGAATATGCAGCCAAACATAAAATAAAATAAATAAATAAAGGTAACTGTAAAGCAATGGTTTTCCTAGGTTTCAGTAAATGAAATATGTGAAGTGCAGCTGTTAATAATATATCTTTCATATCAATGGCTTGTGAAGTAAAACAATGGACCCTCTTCTCTTTTTATTATGATTTTCTTTCATACATAACATTAATCAAATCCAAGCCAAATAAAAAACTAACCAAAGAGTGACAACTCATCAAAAGATTTAAAGTAATATGGAGTTTACAAAATATAGCAGCCAGTGATTACTACAATTTAAATTTCAAAGCAATTACCTTGTCCCTATAATGAGGTGATCAGTATCTACTAATATTGTGAAAATATCAAAAGAACAGCATATTCTTGTAAGGAGGTAAGTAACACCACTCCTATAAATAACAAATACAACAATACAAGGCTCTCCAATTAGTGTCACTGTTGCACTCACTTAATCCTTTAGTCCAACTAGAAAACAAAGCCATATCATTCATGGTGTGTTGAAACATCCCACGATGAAAGAATGAGAAGTTAATAACCAATTGATATACTAGTCAGGTCCTCCATCTATTAACTTAATAGTCACTAATACGATAAAAATAATCTTTTAATAAAACTACAATTCTAACCTCCAGTGGATCGAAATAAGTTCTAACTAGGAGATGTTCAAGTCGCAAGTATCTTTCAGGTTGCTCCTGCTTCATGACACCCATTGCCTGAGTTTGCCTTAAGATAGCACGTGCTGTATCCAACTCTCGAAGTTCAATCATTTCTAGTACAATCTGCAAAAATATGAAAGAGAAAAGTGTGAAGTGAGTAGCAAATGTACAACAACAAAGTGATTTACTATTAAAACTTATAAGAAAAGATTGTCAATTTCAAAGTAAAGAGCAATTAGAGTAAAAGTTGGACCTCAAGAAGTAAATTTCACAGGTCTAAATAGACAAAGATTCCAATGGTTCAGAGCCAAGCCCAACTAAGAGAATCGAACTTCTGGGTCAGCCAGAATGAGCTTGACAAGGTTAAAATATAAGTTAGTCCAACTAAGCTTAGTAAGTGATGCCATTCCAATAACAGTTTAGAAATTATAAGAACTGTTCTCATTTCCACTTACAAGTGCCAGCAAGAGCAATTCAATCACCATCATAAGAAAGATCACAAATCAATAAGCAGTATACTAATAGTCAACACATGTTCTAGGACACGGATTGTGAATGACACCAAGAAACTAGAATTCATCAAATTGATAAGGCATAGAGCATGGAGATCAGACTTTTCACCCACACCAATTTGACATCTTTTAGTAGAAGGAAAAAAAAAATGTTTTCCCAATTAGCAAACTCATGAAATTTTTGTAAGTTACGCTTTAACCAAACTGACCATTAGCATGCTAAAGAATGAAATAAATAAATAAATAAATGTTAGAATGCTGTGGTGGTTGTATTTGTTGTTTTCCGATCAAACATTGTCTTCCTGCTTTATATAAAAAGTGAATGTCGTCAAGGTGAAACTCCTATTTCTTTTTCTCTATTTGAAGCTAGATTAAGCTATATAATCTTTCTTATTTCTAGAAGATCACATGCACACACCTCAATGCCCATACATCATATATGCATGCGCTTCTTTGCTAATCAATCAACTCTTGGTAGATGAAAGAAACAAAAAGACAAAACATATTTTAGAAAGGTCAGTTGTGCACTACAAACCTGCTCATACAAATCCTCTAACTTATTCCTTGGAAGCTTAAGTTGAGCGACTTGAGGCAATATTGCATCCCACCTCCCACTATTAATATCAGAAACAAATGTCTCGATGCTATCCACAGTATTAAGAGAAACCTGGCACTCACTCTGTAATGTCTGAAATGTTTGGTGCAAAGAATTTTCTTTGCAAAATTGAAGCACAATCTTGATGACACTGTGTCACAAAACGACAAGCAGCGTCAGAATTCCCTTGTAGTCAAACTATGCAACACATATTACATTATTATTTATTAACCTCACGTAAAGGATATAGCTTATATCAACACAAATAATATCAATGAATAAAGTCTATATATAAAAACCCAGACAATAATATTAAACGGCTTAGGCCACTTCTCAAAATTCATCTCTTAAAAAAAAACTTCTCTAACAAGGTACACACTATAAAAGAGGAAACATCAATCCGATATTATTTTCTGCTCGTAAGAGCCTGAATATTTACAAATTAAAGCTATTTCACAACAATACAGAGAAAATGAGCAGCTTACGGCCCTTTGGATACGGAGATATTAAGCTAAGCAAAAACTCTGTTGTTTTCTATCAAATTAAAGCAAAGACACGGAAATAAATTCATTGCCAATACAGATGCACACAAATAGAGACTTTGCAGAAAAAATTAGATACGCTCCTCAGTCACAATCACATATTCAAAGCATTTCAAGATAATTTTCAGTTCGTTGAAGCATAAACATCCAAAACTTTAAGCTGTTTCGCAAAAATACAGAGAAAATGAGCAATTTATAGCCGATTGGATACAAAGATATGATGCTAAGGAAAAAAATCTGTTGTTTTCTATCAAATTAAATCAAATATTACATTGTCAATAAAGATATACATAAACTGAGACTTCGCAGACAAAATTAGATAAGCTCGTCATGCACATTGACGTATTCAAATCAATTGGAGATAATTTTCAGCTCAATGGAGCATAAACATTTACAACTTTAAGCTGTTTCGCAAAAATACAGAGAAAAAGAGCAATTTGTGGCCGTTCGGATACGGAATTATAGAGCTGAGCTAAGCAAAACTGAATTTGATGAGTTTCTGGACACTAATGTGCAAAATCGAAGAGAAGAAAGAGGACTCACTCTCGAGCTTCGATCTCTAACGTAGACATGTTCGCAGATATTTCAGAGTCCAATTAGGGTTTTGGCGGATTTGGGGTTTAACTGTGAAGAAGAGGAAGATGGTGAATTTGTGGAGAGAGAAGCGAAATCTATAGGTGGAGTCGATCACGTGCGCTGCACGTGTACTGTCCAAAATAATTATTTATGTATTTATTTTTCGAGTTGAGTACTTAAGTTAAGCTTGAAAATAAAAAAATTCAAATTATTGCGGGATATAAGTTTCGCATCGAGTTTCTGATTTTTAGTATATGTGAGAGTTTAATGCAAATTTGTTCACTTATTTTGTGTGACTCGAATTTGCAAAATGCGTTAGTGCTTGCATATTCATATCGAAATCACCATCTCTAAGTAGGATTGACATTTTAACTTTGAGTGCATTATAATCGAGAGGAGATCGTATTTAGCGCGCTTAACTCGTCTAATTAAATGGATCATAAATGGGTTGAGCGCATAGATGTGGCAGTTCAAACAAGTTTCATAGGTTCGGGTTGGAAAAACCTAATTTAAACCCGAGCTAAAAGAGGTTTGTGTTTTACAAGAAAGAAAAATATGTGATTTCGAATGCGGCATTGTTTGTCCCGACCCATAAATTGGTCGGGCCCTTATTATGACTTGGTCAATTATAACAGGAAAGATCGTGTCGTGTAATTTTGAACCTAATCATTTAAAAGTCGGCCGTGAAAATAATTAGGCGACTAACTGCATATAAAATATAATTTTTTTATTTAATATATCTACCAAAAACAATTTAATAAATTCATAATAATACTGATTGACCATTAATCTTACTATTCAAAATCAAAGGAGACTATATACAAGACAAGAGACATTAAAATTCATATAAGAGTACAATCCATAACCTGGAAAAGAGGCATCAAGAACACACATGAAACCAAACGAAACGTGCAAAAATTGAATTTCTGACTCGATTCGGATCAAGAACGCTAAAAAATCGCAAACCCTTTTCAATTAATGATCAAAATCAAGCACGGTCAAATAATCAATAGATTCGGTTGTTTCTTTACAAGAAAATTTCCAACGAAATGAAAAGAAGAAAGAATGAGAGATGATTAGCCTGAAATCACAAGGCTCGAAACCAATTGAGCGGGAAGGGGAAAAAATATACGAGAGAAAACCAACAATTGGGTCGAGGAACGATGAAAAAAAAAAAAACTAATTCCAAGACACATGTACAAAAATTTCAAACCGAAATAGAATTGAGATCTTCAAATACTTGTCTTACATTAGGCCTCTCGTTTACCGGGAAAATGCACCTGAGCGAGATGGCGAGCATTTCGTGCATTGCTTTGGAGGGCTCTTCGCCACTTGCCATGTCTCTGTCAATGCAATCCCGTCCTCGCCCTTCTTGATCACATAACCGAACCCAATCTGTGAGGTCTACAGCGCCTGACTGACCTGATATTATGTCGCCGGCGCTTCTTCTGGTCAACAACTCCATCAAGATTACTCCTAAGGCGTACACGTCAGCCTTGAAGGACGGGAATGGCTTAGCTGCAGTGGAAAGCTCAGGAGCGCGGTATCCGAGTGCTCCAAGATTCAGGATTTGCTCGGCAATGCCTGGTGGAGTCATAAGACGGTGAAGGCCATAATCAGTGAGGCGAGCACTGTAATCAGGGCCGGTCAGGAGTATGTTTGTCGGCTTTAGGTTCCCGTGAGGCAGGTTTCGATCGTGAAGGTATAGGAGGCATCGAGCAACATCTACTGCAACTTTGAGCCTCTGACTGAAGGACAAAGGAGAGTACCTCCGAGGCGTAGACTCTGTGTGACATAAAATTGACAAAATATTCATATATTACGAGAAAATACTGTTGCATCATGCATGCCAAAATACTTGTATACATAAAAAGCACGGCAAATCAAGATTGCAAGAGAAGCACAAAATAATTGGACCGCTCAAGAAACTATGGTCCTAGTTAAGAAGAAACAATAAACTTGATGGAATGCTCTATTCCATAAAACATGCGAGAATGACACATGAGCATACAAAAGTGTCATGAAGAGCCTCGTACCAGAATAATGATATGTGCAAAATATATGACTTAAATAAGTTGAAAGAGTCAATTTTGGGGCATAAATTGGCCAAATTTGAGGTTTGGCTACCGATGATGAAAACGATATGTTGAGATATCATTAGTAAAAAACATTTAAAAGTAAGAGGGTTTTGGGGTCATAAATAGGCAAAATTTGCGGTTTTGGGCCAACACATATTCACTTCCTGTCACACGTTAACCAAGAAGTAAGCAGATATTCTATTAACTTCACCAACACTACATGCCCATGCCCAAGAGATACATTTCTAGATAACCCTCGATTCAGTGCTCTAATGCATAAGAAAAGTGATAATTAATTGGTTCAAATGTCCTCGAAAAGCAGTTAGATACTTGGATTAGCATTCTCACTGGAGAACTACTGTCCATCCAATTGTAACAATTTTTCTAACCCCATGAAATCCTTCAGTCAAGCTTATAGCCAGGTGTCCAGAGATCATGGGTTCATATTTATGTTCCTAAAATCAACATAAGCCAACTATTTATTGTCCCTCCCTAAAACATTCCTCTATTGCTTCCATATCAATAGTTTGCATCGCGCATAAGCTTCTATACATCCAGAAACTTGCATATCTATATATCTTCTCACCACTTTAACTTAAGTTCCTTCCCCTCAAAATGGTCCTTCGAATGGTTCCTATCATTTCCTTATGACTTGCTTAGGATACTTATTTCTGCCATTGAAGTGCTTGTGAGTCCTTATCAAGTCTAACTAAGGTGTAAAATTGTAAAATGGAATCTGATGTAGCAAAATCATAGGAATTATTCATAAATGCACCATATTACTTGAAAATTTGCCAAACATGCCTTGGGTGCGCATGATGTTCCTACTGCCTAAGTGTATGTTTGATCAGCAACTCAAAAGCCATTTCTAATTGAGAGGTATCTTGATGAACTAAGCTTAAGACGAAAGAGAAACGTCAGAAATATTGGCCTTTAAATGCACTAAGATGTTGAAATAAGTTCTCTGTTAAATGATATATTAATTAATGTGTATGAATGCTTTCTTAGATCAATCATAGTTAATAGTTAATACTAATAAAAGATAACGAGGAAAGTTAAGAGCTTGATGGTATCAGTTCGGTTAACATTGAACATCTTAGTGCATATTACTACAAGACTGGACCTAAAGTTCAAATATCTAAATGCGCACCACTGTTGACATGGATGCCATCATGGTTACAAAAAAAGAAAAAAAAAAAAATTCACAGAACAGTCTGCAACTTGCAGAACAATATCACAAAATTAACAAGTACATGTAATAACAGTTTTGAAGAATTGGCAGAATCTAAGATTATTTAGATCAATAATCATAACAGATCAAAGGTAAAAGAAATGTCCAAGATGACTTACCATAAAGATGTAAGGCCAAGCTATCTCCCGGGACGTAATCTGCCAAAAGAAGCCTTTCTTGTTCTCTGGGGCCCCAATAATATGCTCGCAATGGAACAATGTTTGGATGTCTTATGGCGCCAATTCTTTTGACTTCCTTAGCAAACTCCTTCTTGTGTTTGACCAGTCCTACCCGCAACCACTTCACAGTCAACATGTGCCCACTATCTAGAGTAGCTTTGTACAGAGTTCCATGGCTGCTTCTGCCAAGAACTTCGGCGGGAGCTCTAGATAACTCTTCTCCAGTGAATGTCAGTGAAGCATCAAGGAAATACAATTCTCCAGCCAACCGATCTGGTGAGTACACATCCAACATGACAGGCTGTTCACAAGTCTCAATAAAACGGGGTGAGGAAGACAAGGGGGAACCCGGGGAGGACTTCCTTCCAGATGTGGCAGGATAATTATCTAGCAAATTAGGATTTGTAGATGTGGAACTAGCTATTGCCTCCTCGTGTGGTACATGGCCACTGATTTCAGCTCCAAACTCTGTCTTCCCAGATAAAGACCTTGAATTGGATGTTAGCAAGTGATCATTCGAGAAACTTAGTGAAGTTTGTGGGGGTTGAACATTGCTGTTGAATTTGAAAAGAGATGGCCGTGTGAACCGTCCTACCTTAACATCTCTTCCTGTGGTTTGATCACTGAATCCGGCTGTTCCATGGAATTCTTTACGGTGAGCTCGATGATAAGCCAATAAAACGAATATAATCATCAAAGCAACCCCAACTGAGGCCACGATAATTGCTACTTTGATACTACCCTTTGAACTGTGATGCTTCCCTTGATCATCAGGATGTTGAATATCAGAATTGGGTGATGGCATGCCTCTTGGGAGGATTAGCAAGGAATTTCCGGGTCGAAATGAGGAGCTTGAGAATTTTTTCAAATTTTCTGGAACAGTGCCCGATAGATCATTATCAGAGACATTAAATACATGTATGCTCATCGGAAGGTTATCCGGAATTCCACCATTAAATTTATTGTCAGATAAATCGAGGTACTCCAAGTTACTAAGTTTACTCAATTCACTTGGTAGCTGCCCAGATAAACCATTCTTTGCAAGATTAAGCAATCTGAGCCCCTCCAAGTTACCAATTTCCGAAGGCAAGGAACCTGTTAAGGAATTACTAGAGAGATCCAGAAATTCCATCTGAGGAAGAGGATGTAGAAGCAGCAATGCACTTGCATGCGCACCTTGAAGAGGAATTGACCCCGTAAAATGATTTCTTGAAAGATTCAGGCTTGTCAAAGTCATTGAAGAGAAGAAACTACCAGGAATGGGACCCCCAAGTTGATTTAAACTTAGGTCAACAGCAGACAATCTTGGAACAGTGCCCAGCATAGAAGGCAAATTACCTTCTAGGGAATTATTTTGAAGATTAAGTGTACTTAAATTCTCATACAGAGAAGTCGAGTTTGGGAAGTTTCCGGACAAATTGTTCGAGCTCAGATCTAGAACTTCTAAAGACGCTTTCCAATTTAGCAGAATAGATATGTCACCAGAAATCATATTTCTGCTTAAATCCAACACCGAGCATCTACTCACAGAAGATGGCAAGGTGCCCGACAAACCATTGGATGAAAGGTTCAGCACATTCAAAGTCGTAGAATTGATGTCGTGAACTGAACCTGTATGTTTAGAAATAGATAATATCAGAAATCTTTAATACAGCCTTGAGTTAAAGTTAACAGGGAAACAGACAACCTCAATCCACAATCATACAAGTTCTATGATTCTTTTACACCAAAGGTTACAAAACTAAGAAAAAGGACACTCAATTCGAAATAAAAACATGTAAGAGAGTCTTGTATATGTACAAACAATACCTATAGATGAGAGATGACTAGCCGGAGATAAAATATGCATAGAGTTGACAAATATATCATGCAGATAATCACAATGAAAGCTTGAAACAGAAATACAAGTTTTCTTATACATAATTAGAAGAGTGATCACAAGAAAATATTCAACAGAATGTGTAAATTTTGATTTTGTGTTTGGAAAGTCAAAACAAACTTCATTACCAATCAAACCCAAAGTAAAAGTATATCCCACATCTAACAATCATATATTCTGCTTTTAGAATAATCAAACCATCATATGGGCCATGGAGACATTGTGTGGGTAAAATTTTGTGACACCCAAAAATAGAAAATATCAACAACAAAAAATTACTACACAAAAGAATCAAAATTTACCAATTAGTGATTAATTTCTTTCATGATCTCAAGATTTTCAATAATAATATTTAAGAAAATTTAGAGCATCCTAAAATAATCCAAGGTACTATTTTAGACCGATGAGAATATATGTAAATTTTGATTTTGTGTTTGAATAGTCAAAGCAATCTTCATTACAATCAAACTCAAAGTAAAAGTATATTCCACATCTGACAATGATACATTCTGCTTTTAGAATAATGAAACCCAAATATCGACAGAGAGAATGTGTGGGTAAAATTTCGTGACACCTAAAAAATAGAAAAATATCATAAAACTTACTTTACAAAAGAAATCAAAATTTACTAATTATTGATCAATATCTTTCATGACATCAAGATTTTTAATATTCATCTAAGAAAATTTAGGGGATAACTACTTTTTTGGTACCCAAACTTTCGCGGAATACCCAATTTAGTACCCAGATTTTTATTTCGCCCAATTTAGTACCCATACTTTTATTTCACACCCAATTGAGTACCTACCATCAAATTCCGTCAATTGAACCGTTATCTGCTGACATGGCATTATGTGGCACACACATGTTAGAAATTGATATTTTTAAATTATTTTTGTTATTTAATATTTAATTAAAAAATAAAAATGAAAATTAAATACTCTCTCTCTCTTTCTTTCTCTCTCTCTTCTGCAAATTCAAGAACATGATTCACATACCACAAGCTCCAAAATGCCCTCATGATTCTACACAACAACAAA
>JAYMTH010001320.1:0-15404 GCA_036897465.1 Pelargonium australe | reverse complement strand
AAAAAAAAAAGAAAAAAAAAGTAGAATTCAAGAGAAAGTTATGCAACTTTTTGGAGAATACACACACGGATACATAGACAAGCACATAGTAACTAAGAATAGTCAAATTTTAATTTAAAAAGAATAGTCAAGATTATTTATAAATGATAATTACACTCGAACTCGATAAGAACACATAATCATCAATCCGAATTTGATGGAGATAAGAGTTTTTATTTCGAAAAATGGGGCGAGAATACTAATTTATCGCCCTAGTTATCAACTAGGGGTAGCATATGAGTGTCTTTGTACCTATGAGAGAGTCTACTGGTTGTGCCTGACCTTTCTTAATTATAACTTGACACACCTTTTCGAACGATCTTTAAAAACTCATAACAATAAAGATCATTACAAATTGTTTGTAGAGTCTCAAGCGGTCATGAACAATTCGAGGAATCATGGGTCTTCTCCGATTATTTGGAGCATCCAAGAAATCGAAAGAGATCCAAGTAGTGTCGAATGTGTCACTTAACAAAACTAGATTTTTTATGATGTTGGTCGTGGTTCGATATTCTAGATTTTGGAAGCTAGAATTAGAAGCGAAATTATGTATCCAATTCTATGAGCTCTCGGGTTAGGACGAAGAAAGCACAATGTTAGTGACACTTTGACAAGATGTGGGATTCAAACATTGTGAAAAAGTGTCAAGTAAGAAAAATAAACGGACACATAAATTGACACGAAAATACAACATAACACAATTGTTTAATTATGATACCTTCAATTTTGTATCTCGTTATGCAAATCACTTAGCTCAAGTCTTATTTAGCCGTGTTGATTAAGTATCATACATCGGAAAAAAAATCGCATTGCACAGTTATTTCTCACACGACCATATATGCTAGTCTTTTACTAAAATATAGCTTCAGTTATTAAAATTTGTACCAAAACATGCCAGGTCAAGTAGTTAAAACACTTTAAATTTTCTTTTAAGTTTCAAGTTCGAGTCTTATTGTCGACGGTATGAATTATAAATGTCACGTATTATTGTGCGGTAATGAAATGGTTGGTAGTAGATGAGAGAGGTCGGCGTGCATGTGGGCTGTATGTAACCAATAGTAGTCTCTTTCTTGTTTCAATTAGGCTTAAAAGTCCACAACAACTTGCATCACTAATTTTCAATACAATACTTACTAATTGGTCTTAGGAACATAATTTGGGTTTTAAAATTCACCAGCTCACATTAATTTATGGTTTTGCTTAGATTCTCTATGGCCATTTTGTTCTTACACCAAACCTTGATGGTTATGATTTTGAATAAATATATAATATATTAACAAGGTTCATTAATTTATTGCATTGATTGAATGAATTCTCCAATTCAATGAATAATTAATGACAATGCCATGAAAATGATGTGAGAGCTTCAATTGTATTTTTAATTATGCCATCTCCTACAGTTAATACCATATTGATGACAACAAAATTGATGTTGTCATAAACCAGATCAACTTTCAAGTTGTAATAGTGATATAATTTATTTCAATTTTTGTAATAATAATGTACCAATAAATATCAATTTTTGTAATTATAACCTACCAATAAATTTCAATTAATGTTACATAGTAATTAGTGATCGAGCTCAACACTAAGAGGATATTTGGATTAACTTCTAGATCATAATCTTGAAAAAATCAGGAGCATTTTTGTGCTTTAATTTTTTTTTTTAAAAGAAGTAGTTTAACTGCTTGGATAAAAATGTTGATAAAAAATAGTAATACTTAATTTTAATTGATGTTAGTTAAAAAAAACAAATAACTAAAATAATTTTAAAAATAACCAATAAATTGAATTATAAAATAAATATACGTGTAATTAGAAGAAAATTGAAGGACATAAATATCTTTTACTTGGTCAAAATTGCTCTTTGCTCATCAGCTGAAAAATCAGAAGCTGGAGGTACCCAACTATTTTATTTTAACTTATCAGCAAGTGCTCATGAGCTATTTTAATCGTAACCAAACACAAAAAAAAGCTATTTTGTGCTCATAAGCTAGTTTGACCAGCTAATGAGCCAATCCAAACACCCTCTAATTTGGATCAGTTTTTGTAATTATTTACTTATTTTTGGAAAAAATAACAAAAATTGTGTTGTTGGACAAATAATTTGGACCAGGCCCATTTAATAACGAGAAAGTTTCGACATGGTGGGCTTGTAAATTTGTTATAGCCCAAAAAAGGCCCATGTTCGTGATTCCATTTTCAGATAGCCACGTCATCATCTGGAGTCACTGCGTTGCTCGCAAGCAAAAGAAATTAGGTTAAGTTGGTTGACAGCAGAGGACTCAGCGAAACGGCGACGTTGGACCATTTTCCGACCCAAACAGAGCCCTATATATTCTCGCGTCCCTCCTCTCCTACTCTTACGAAAACAGGAGAAGTCGGTGGCGGCTGGTGAATCGGGACCGTTGAAGATGGGAGTGACGGCGAAGATTGCACCGTCGATGCTGTCATCGGACTTTGCTAATTTGGCATCGGAGGCCCACCGCATGCGCGATTTCGGAGCTGACTGGCTCCACATGGACATCATGGTTCGTCCCTTTCTTGATTTTAGTATCACTCTTTTGAGCCCTAGATTCATTGCTTCATTTCCTCTACTGATTTCTATTTATGGAGACTGTTTCCTGAGTTTTCTCTGCGAATTGGTTATAATAATTGATTTAGTTTTTGTTTTTGTTTACCGTTAGGGTTTAATGATTATTCTTTAAAAAAATTAAAATCGCCCCTACATCATTTCTCAACTTCAATAATCAATCAAACGTTTTGAACTTGTTATCGATTTCCATTCTAGGGATATGCGTATAATTTTTCAAATTGAAAGTGTTTCGAATGTGCATTTGCTGTGAACTAGGGTTGTGTCGCTGGTAACCATTGAATTGTTTCACTCTATTTTTGTGGGCATCTGTTGGTACTGTTATAAGCATTTGGGCAATTACTAGCTTCTGGCATGCCCTAGATTTTGGAATGGCTTAAGCTTTGCCTTGTGTTTGGATGAGAAGTTGGGAATGTGCAACTTATTCTGTCAATTTTTGTTGTTAAGAATAAATTTTTGCAAAGTATAGCCATAACATAGGAGTGGTACTGTGCAACTGAGTTCAATCAGAGAAAGTTTTGATTTTGTTTCATGCAGTCTGATCTTTTTAAATACATATGTACTTCAGTTTTGCTGTTTGAAAATTTGAATGATGAAAACTCTTTATGCAAACGCAGTATCTAATTTCTGGTGCTATGAGCGGCATATCCACACGAGATTTCTGACTCTTTCATGCCTATATACTCTTTAATTTTTTAGATGATCCATATAAAGATATGTCATGGTATACATACAGCCTCTTCTTCACTTAGTATTGTTTCCAAAACTATAAACACCCAATGAATTCTTGACTCATGTAGAAAAATAGTAATTTTCTTAATGGAAATTATGAAAATCTTTTTGAGCAAACACATCATTTAGTTTCTTGATGCTATGAGTGACATTTCCACACGAGATTTTTGACATTGTGAATGGCTATGTACTGCTTTATTTTTTGATATAATACATGAAAAGGGATGGCAGCAGATGAAATCCTTTAGTCTCTTGCCATTATTTTACCATTTAGTGACAAATCCCATGTTGAAACAACCAATGATTTGCGAATATCTTGAGATTATATAATTTTTGTTGAACAATTTTTTATTATTAAAATGTACTTCAGTTTGTTCTTTGAGAAATAGAATGATGAAAACTCTTTATGCAAACGCAGCATCCATTATCTAGGTGCTATGAGTGGCATATCCACACGAGATTTCTGACTTTGTTGCCTACATACTTTTGTTTTTGAGATAATCTGGGTAGAAGGCTTGGCATGCCACACAAGATTTCTGACTCTGTTGCCTACATTATTTTGTTTGTTTTTGAGGTAATCCGAGTAAAAGGATTGACATGCCACACAAGATTTTTGACTCTGTTGCCTACGCACTTTTGATTTTTGAGATTATCCGGGTAAAAGGCCTGACATGCCATATGGGATTTTTGACTCTGTTGCTTACGCACTTTTGATTTTTGAGATAATCTGGGTAAGTGGCTTGACAAGCCATACGAGATTTCTGACTATGTTGCCCACGTACTTTTGATTTTAGAGATAATCCTGGTAAAAGGCCTGACGTGCCACACGAGATTTTTGACTCGGGTTCCTAAGTACTTTCGATTTTTGAGATTATCCGGGTAAAAGGCTTGACATACCGCACGAGATATCTGACTCTGTTGCTTACGTACTTTTGATCTTTGAGATAATCCGGGTATAAGGCTTGACTGGCCACACTAGATTTCTGACTCTGTTGCCTACGTACTGTTGATTTTTGAGATTATCCGTGTAAAAGGCTTGACATTGGATGTAAAAAATATTTTATGAAAAGCCTTCAATACTTTGAGATTATCTGGTTTTTATTTATTTTTTATTTATTTTTGTTGTTGTTGCTGTTGTTGTTGACAGTTTTATATGAAAAGCCTTCAGTACCTCGCCATTATCTTACTTTTAGTATCAAATCCCAAATAAGAACTCCTAATGATTTTTTTTACTTTGATGGATAATATTGTTTATGCTTAAACAGACAAGTTAATGATGGAAATCTACCTCCGTTTTTTTGTTTGAAAAATGGATTGCTGAAAATCTTTGGGGAAAAGCAGCATCCAGTCTCTCATTGCTTGGTTTTTTGAGAAATCCCAGAAAAGAAGGCAATGCACAGGATGGAAACACTTCACTCCATCACTATTATCTTACTTTTAATACCAGATTCTAAATTTTAATACAGAATGATTTCTGACTATATATAATCAGAGAAGGAGTTGATTTCTGGCTCTTGTAGTTTGCCTAAAATTTAGGAATAGGTAATTACCATGGTTGAAAATTATTCAGTTCTTCACTATGAGTTTGCTCTTAGTATTAGATCTCAAATTGAAACACCTAGCTTCTTCAAGTTTTTATGGAATGGTTTACGATCTTCCTATAAAAAAGGGAATGATGTTTTTTTTTTGCGCAAACTAACCTCCCTCTATGTTTGTTCTTTGAGTTTGTTTGTTTGTTTTTTCTTTTCTTAGAAAAATTAAGAATGAAGGCAATACATAAGATGAAAACTTTAGTCTTGACTATCTGTTTACTCTCAAAAATGGTCTAGAATTATCCAATGGTTTCTTACTTGTAATTGGATAACAGTTTCATTTCCAAAAATTCTTTTGGTACTGTGAGTCACATTTGCACACGAGATTTCACGTCCCGTATGTACTTGAAAATTTGAATCTCTCAATGTTTGCATTATGTTTTGATTGGTAGTGTTCAAATATAATAAATATAGGGTAAATAAATTCTGAACACTCTTATGTTAAATGGAATGATGTTAGGAATCGAACGCAGGCAGTGGCAGCATTTTGTCATATAGAAACTATCCAACCATCCAGAACCGAAATTATATCATATTCAACTTTCAGTGTCACAACTTTATCAAATAGTTCTAATTGCCTCATTTGTTTGTCTTTAGGATGTTTAATATGCTTGTCTTTTTCACTGATGAGTAGATATCCTTCTTCTAATCTGAAGTCGGATTACTTTATGTGAACATATTTTGATCAACTATCTGACATATGGTTCTTGGTGGCTTATCTGCAGGATGGGTACGTCGCATAATCCATACCATGTTATCATTGCCTTTGGTTATCTTCATTAATATTGGGGTTTGGAATTTTGGTTCCAGAGGGGTTTCATTTCTCTTAAAATTCATTGCAATTAACCATCATTTTCTTTTTAAATTCAGTATTATATCTGCTTAACTTTGTTTCTTTGTTGACACTATATCTGCGTGTTCATCATCACTATGTTTTTTTGTTTGTAGTTATTAGTTATTACTGTCTCTTGAATTTTCATTATTCTTCTTTGTGTAGGCATTTTGTTCCAAATCTAACTATTGGTGCTCCTATCATCGAAAGCTTGAGAAAGCATACAGAGTAATATCAGCTGTCCCTTTACTTTTCACCCTTTGCTTCTTTTCAGTTTGCACATGTGTAACTACAGTTGGATGAAGTATTGTTGACTTGTTCTGTTTTAACAGCGCATATTTGGATTGCCACCTTATGGTCACAAATCCTCTTGATTATGTTGATCCCATGGGAAAGGCTGGTGCTTCAGGTTTTACATTTCACGTTGAGGTATCCAGAGGTTGGTTAAAAATTTTATCTCAAAATTTATTTTTTCCTTGTGAAATTCAAATTTTAAATGTTTTCTGTTTATTTATTTGTTTTTCTTTTTCAAATTTTTGGATACGGTCTCATGGTATTTCTATGCAGAAAATTGGCAAGAGCTTGTCCAAAGAATCAAGTCGAAAGGCATGAGAGCTGGTGTAGCTTTGAAACCTGCAACACCAATTGAGGAAGTATATCCACTGGTAAGCATTTTGTAGTTTCCATGGATTTTTCACTCGTCAGAAATCCTGTTTGCATTGGATGGACTGATGGACTAAGTCTAAAAGCAGACAATGCCTAATTTCACCAAAATTAATGGATTTTTGCTGGGTATTCTATTTACATTCATTTAAAGTAAATTGCTAATCTTGATGACTGCCCTTGTTTTTCTTTATCCTCAGCTTGAGGGTGAAAACCCTGTGGATATGGTCCTTGTTATGACTGTAGAGCCTGGATTTGGTGGCCAAAAATTCATGCCAAGCATGATGGATAAGGTTGCATTTCTACTTTTTGCTTTTGTGAAACTTAGCACCCGTATTAGTCAACCTGTAACTCATCATTTCTTTATTCTTATTGTTATTCAGGTGCGCACACTGAGAAAGAAGTATCCATCACTTGATATTGAGGTAGATCCATATTTATTGCATATTTTTTGAGTTAAGTAGTTTGTAGAGTTGATTGTTTTGTAAATTCTTTAGTTACAGTGCTCTTAATTCGTCTACTGTTGTTAACTTGGTTAGACATCAAACCACATCCTTAGTAACAAATTCCATGTGGAAACAACCTATGATTTGCGAATTTCATGGGATCATATAATTTTTGTTCAACAAAAATTGTTGATTAAAACGTACTTCAGTTTGTTCTTTGAGAAATAGAATGATGAAAACTCTTTGCAAACGCAGCATCCATTATCTTGGTGCTATGAGCGGCATATCCACACGAGATTTCTGACTCTGTTGCCTACGTATTTTTTATTTTTGAGATAATCCGGGTAAAAGGCTTGACATGCAACGCGAGATTTCTGACTTTGTTGCCCATGTAGTTTTGATTTTTGATATAATCTGGGGTAAAAGGCTTGACATGCCACACGAGATATCTGACTCTGTTGCCTACATACTTTTGTTTTTTTGAGATAATCCGGGTAAAAGGCTTTACAGGCCACATGAGATTTCTGACCCTGTTTCCTACGTACTTTTGATTTTTGAGATAATCCGGTTAAAAGGGTTGACTTGGGATGTAAAAAACTTTTCTGCCATTCACATTTAGTTTTTTTTTTTACAGTTTTGGTTCCCAAATTAGTAAAGACCTTTTCTGACTTCTGTGATAATATTTTTTTCTAAACAAAAAATGGGAATGATGGAAATCTTTGTGCAAACACAGCATCAAATTTCTTGGTGCCATGAGCCGCATATCCACACTAGATTTGTTCAGTGTTTCTGCTTGTGCTTTAAAATGGTGATCAGACAATTAATGAACATTTGTTTTCCAGGTGGATGGTGGTTTAGGACCTTCAACTATCGACATGGCTGCATCAGCAGGAGCAAACTGCATAGTTGCAGGAAGTTCAGTGTTTGGTGCACCTGAGCCTGCGAAAATCATATCCCATTTGAGACAGAGTGTAGAGGAAGCCCAAAGAAATTACGCACACTGATGCAGCAAAGGCACGTCATGATTTTACTTTGATCCATACTTCCATTTGAAGTTTCACGTTTGGAACTGAATAAGATGGTATGATTCATTAATGCTTTCATACCCCCACCACCTTTGTTGTTTGCTGAAACTTTGGAAGGTTGATTTTACTATACTGTACAATATATACTTGAGAATCTGATTTGTATAATAGTGATCAACTTCTATTGGTATGGATTAAACCGTCACCATGTTAGTTCTGTAATGTAAATTTGGATTGTAAAAAATTCTGGTGGAGTTTACCATTTTAAATATTTTTGATTGTAAATCAGAAAAAAATTTATGTGAGCAGTGCTCCAAAATGATTGAGATGACCCTGATTATAGGGATACTATTCATAATTCATATATAAATTACTTTGAGTGAGTATATGATTGGGTTAGGAGATGAGGATCTCCTCGTCGACCTCGCCATTGAGTGTCCAGCTGTGTGTGCGGGTGGCGGGGAGAAGGAAGTAAGGTTATCCTCTCTACGTATCAATCTGAACGACTAAAGGTCCCATACCTCTTATCAATCTTTGAGTAGAGAACTCATTCTTACCGAGACTGTTTACAGAATTATTTCATATATGATATGTGAGAGGATAGCTTGATGATCCAAGATATCACACTCGTAAATGTTCCAAAGTCCCTTTCCTTCCTCTGATCTGTACAACCCTAACTTCTATTTAGAATTGTGTATTTACTTCAGACTTGGATCTAGTGGATTGTTACTCTCCCACAAATTTACTGGGTTAGGTATAAGTGAAATTTAATGTTGTGTTCATTCCTCATTGGTTTGATACTTTGATTTGTCCTAAGTGACAAAAATATCATGGCTCATATCCCTTTATATATATATATATATACTGTCACTTAAGTGCATCATGATTTAGCTTAACATCATTAGTTCTCTCCAGCATGTCTAGAGAGGTTGGTTGACAGCTTGAGCAAAGGTGAACTATCGTAGCACTTTTCCGAGGCGAAAGACTAGACTCTCGGGTGTCTGCATTGATACATGATGGCCCCTTTTGATCGAAAGCGATATAAGTAGCTGTTTTATTTCCTACTCAAAGCTTATATCAAAAGGGAATGACTGAAGCTTTTCCACCCATACCTATTGTAAGCTCTTCTTTCGTCTTGTGTGATGAATCAAATTAAGTGAGCACTCAAAAATTTCCTTCCTAGATCAGGATAGAAAGACAATTACTCAGTTGTGGTAGCGGACCTTGGGCAATAGAATAGGAATAGGACAGTGAGAGTATAGTAGGCTTCCATTATTCCCTTCAACTAATAACTAATACTATTCCTGTACTTGAGTTTGATTTCTGACTAATGAGTAGAGTAGGAGACATTAGTAATTTGGGTTGTAACTATCAAACTAACTGATGAGAGGTCTTACCAGGTGATGTTGAAGTGAAAAAAGCTGCTTAAATCAACCTCTAAGAGATTGTATTGACATTTATCAAACTGTCAATAAAACCACTTAGGCAATCATGTAAAGTCATAAGGAGTAGTGCAAGGTTAAGTCAAAATGGTACACCATCATCCACACATGGAGAGGTATTATACATACCTTGGATTCCCTCAGTCACTGACTAGTACTGAAAAAAAGGGGAAGGGTTGTATCTAGAACTAAGATCATATAGTTGTTCGATATTTAAACTATTTTTTATTTATTTAACACTTTTAATCATTATTTTTCTTGAATCTTGAGTAATATTTCTTGTTTGATTTATGATTGTATTTAGTTAAATGGGGATCTGAATGGTATGGAGAAATATGATTCCCGAACAGAGCTCGAATGGAGTGGAAAAAAATTCCCGAATGAGAAATGGGGATGGGGATGGTATTCAGGCAGCATATATTTGTATTTTTCACCTGAAGAGAAGTGACATTGATGTTTATTGCTGCATTATTATTTTTTTATTTCCTCTGAATGTTGAGCAAAACAGCAACTGGTAGGTTTTCTAGGCACATGGGTTGGGAACATTGCACTAGCTAACCAAAACCATTTGTCTTAGCAAATGGAAACTAGCAACTTTACAAGTCTCTTGCAGCATGTGCACAGTAGTTTAATAATAACTCATCTCAAATAGATAGATCTAGATCGTCAAATTTATCTACATATTATATATTTTGACTGGATTTGGATACACCTGAGACTGATAATGTAATTAATAAATTTATGCTCATAGAAAATTAAATTGATTTATATACTTATGGATTTGATACTCTGGAGTCTATAGATTAATTGCCATGGGCAAATGTACCCATCTCGACAAAAGAAACCTTTCGTTTCTCAACTCACCTGGGTCCTTGGCATGCATGTTTCTGATCTGTACTGGATAGATAAAGGTTAGATGAGTGGTCAGCTCGTGCGCTCACATGCTTGTGCATCCCCTCCACTTTTGGTCCTTTGCTGCTTTGATTCTTGAGCTACTAACCTTGAAGACACAGATGCACACATTTCTTGCTTACATCAAGGAATAAGGAGTGAGGACTAGGAAGATATGTTTTGTATTTTGGTCAATGTTCAAAGGACTGCTTAGTTTCCTGAATCTAGTATGATTTTCCGATTCATGAACAATCTTGGCAAACAAGTCATAAGAACATAGAAATAACAAACTGAAAAGTGGAAGAATTTTTGGAACTCCTTCAGAAAATCAAGGGGGTGAATATTTTCCTTTGAATTCTCCAAGTAAGCTGTCTAGGACTGGGAGAGGTCTAAAGTGATTAGTTAGCTATTAGGAAGGATCATTAGTTTTCTAATACTCGTTCATATGCATTTCCAAGCCTTGTTGTATATAATATAGTCGATTTTTGCATTTTGAACAATGACATGTCGTATTTAACGGTGGATGCAACATATTTCATCGTATCTATCTATTTGTTTCTTTATGGTGTATGGTTGGCTGGTTGGTGCTTGTCAACCTAGGATATTCATGACCACTTTGACCTATTCTTCTCTAGCTAGGCTCCTTTTGTGCCTCATATTTTCCTTGCATGGCATCTCTTTCGGACATGAGTGTATGCTGATTGTGCATTGATGCGATATATCTTTTTTAGTTTCTGTAATTTCCATATCCTTCCAAATCTGCATCATTTTTTCACTTCTTTGCGCAACACTTTTGCAAACATATTTTCATCTTGTCAAAACATGTCTATGGTTTCTGTTCTTCCTGTCAAAACATGTCTGTGATCTCTATGCACAACTTACTTGATTGAATGTAACATCAAGTACTGTGAGTCTGTGAGCCTAGGCTTTTTGGTACATGTATGTGACTTATTCAAATATTGTGTAGTGTAATATATAGTACATGAATAACATTTATGCGATACAAATGTTTAATGTAGCCATGAGGTTAGGATGTTGGTATAGATTAAAGACATGCATGAGTTTACTATACTGAATGTATGTTCAAGATGTTAACAAATGTTAAAAAATGCAGGTCTGAAACCCGAGGAGTCCTTTGGGGTAAGTTAAAAAGTGGTAGCCATGATCACTGCCAATTGAAAACTGAAGGGTTAGATTAATATTAGCAAAAGCTAATGGAATCAAGCCCAAGGAACCCGAACAGCTGGAATTAGAGTAAAAAAATATGAAACACCATTGTTACCCCCAAGAATCCTGTCCGCTAACAGCTTTCAGAATACTTTGTATTTAATCTTTTTTGGTTCATTTTTTTTGTATGGATCCAAAATATTCACTCTTTAGCTTTCAGTAGTGTGTGTGAGCTCTTTATTTTTATAATAAAGTCTTGTGTGCAGAAGTAGTCAGAGTGGTCATGAGCATGGCAGTTGCTGCTCTAATCAGTGAGTGTCACTTGAGAGCTTTGCTTATATTATTATTCATCTGTTACTTACTTGAGTACTCTGCAGTTGTATTTGGGCAGAACTTGCTGAGCTGTGATACTACCTCTGCAGATGCTTCTGGCTACCGTTGCAACGGAACCAGCCAGTGCAGGACCTTCGCGGTTCTTCGAACCAATCCACAATACTCATCTCTCTTCAACCTGAGCTATTACTTGGGCATTGGTCCATCAGTGATTGCAAAAGCAAATGGGTTCTCTGCTGAAACTGAGTTCCTTTCATTGGATCAGCCTCTGCTTATCCCAATTGACTGCAAATGCATTGGTGGTTTCTTTGGAGCTGAGCTAATCAGGACCAGTGTCAAAGGAGAGAGCTTTTATGGCATTGCTGAATCTCTGGAGGGCTTGACAACTTGCAGAGCTATTCGCAACAAGAACCCGTATGTCTCGCCATGGGCTCTTGCTGACAAAGTTCGGTTAAAGATCCCACTGAGGTGTGCTTGTCCATCTCCTGAAGTCAGTGCACGAACTCAATTCTTGGTGTCGTATCCGGTGAGCAAAGGTGATACTGTTTCTAAATTGGCCTTGAATTTCAATACTACAGCAGAAGCTATAGTTTCTGCTAATAACAGGTCAGGGGAGAGCTTCAAATCTGTAGTAGAAAGCTTAACTCCTCTTACATCTCTGCTTATTCCACTCAAAGAGGAGCCTAGACTTGGTTCCCTCGTAGAGCCCCGCGAGCCCAATTTTCGTTTTCCAGCAACTAGCATTCCTGTGGCAAGTCGACACAAGAAGAAGCCTGAAATGTGGAAGCTCGGACTTTATGTTGCTCTTGGCGGTGTATGTATTGGAGCAACTATTGCCATGGCAGTAGCTTTGTTGCTGATCCAATTGAAGAGAAAAAACCAGAATAATTTATTGAAGCCTTCAGATGTGGAGCTGCAACAGCTTAGTCTCAGTGTGAGAACTACCAGTGACAATAAGGTCTCATTTGAGGGCTCTCAAGATCCTCTTGATGGGAAAATCTTGGATGTTACGCCCCGCAAGACTCTGGTGGAGACTTATACTTTTGAGGAACTCGAAAAAGCTACCGAAGACTTCAGTTCAGGTAATCACATAGAGGGATCTGTTTTTCACGGGCGCCTCAGCGGGAAGAACTTGGTAGTAAAGCGTATACAGCAAGAAATTGTCTCGAACATCGATTTGGAGCTCTTTCATGATTCAGTTCACCATCACCCCAACATAATGAGGCTGCTGGGGACATGTTCGACAGAGGTACCAGGAGCATCATCTTATTTGGTTCTCGAGTATGCCAAGAATGGATCCTTGAAGGATTGGCTCCATGGCGGGTTGGCGATGAAGAGTCATTTCATTGCCTCCTGCTACTGTTTCTTGACTTGGAGCCAGAGGCTCAAGATCTGTCTAGACATAGCCATGGCATTGCGCTACATGCACTGCATAATGAACCCGAGTTATGTCCATCGACACGTGAAGAGCAGGAACATTTTCTTAGACGAAGAGTTCAACGCAAAGATTGGCAACTTCGGCATGGCGAGATGTGAAGATCAACAAGGCGTGGAGGACCCAGAATTTTTCACCACCAATCCTGCCTCCTGGAGCCTGGGCTATCTGGCTCCTGAGTATGTTCACCAAGGTGTAATTTCCCCTAGCATTGATATCTTTGCTTTCGGGGTCGTTCTCCTGGAGGTTTTATCTGGTAAGACCCCTATTACCCGTCCTAACGACAAGGGCGAAGGGAGCGTTTGGCTCTCCGAGAAGATCAAATCGATATTGGCATCAGAAAATGCAGAGAAGCTGAGGGAATGGATTGATAGTGCACTGGGGGAGAATTATTCGTTCGACGCAGCAGTGGCAGTGGCCAATCTAGGAAGGGCATGCACAGAGGAAGATCCATCTCTGAGACCAAGTGCTGGAGAGATTGTGGAGAAGCTGACAAGATTGGTGGAAGAGTTGCCACAAGGTGAGCACATTGTGGTGAGTGAGAGCTCTTGCAAGCCTCTTGTCAAAGCTGCTGCAAACAATTGTGAATAAAGTTCACAAAGACACAAAAATAGTGGTATTGATTCTAGTTCTGGTACTGTCAAAATTGTTTGTCCTAGAAGGAGCTCTAGTTGGGTACTTGATGAAAAGGTTGTTACTTGTTTGTGGGATGTTGTATATAAATTAATGTATACTCTACTAGTACTTGTTGAAGAAGCAGCTGTACCTGTACTCATGGCAAAACAAGCTTGTCTGCTCTGTATTTTGACTATTGTCATTGTTTAATCATCAAAACCTACAGGCTTCTCTGGCTCTACTGTATGTATGTTTGTTGCAATCCTTAGCACCAGCACAAAATTATGAAGTTATTACAAATTTTTAACTTGTTTACATTAACATTTCATTTGTTTTGTGGTTTCACAAAAGTTGATGAAATAAATCCTATCATCTTGCTTTTGTTGATTCCGAGATACAAAAGAAAGTTAGCAAAGTCTTACTTTGCTTTTGAGGAATGCTATTTTGGTCACAAATGGACAAATTAAGAGATGAAGCTATTGATTGACCTAAGTTTGACAAAATGAGTTGAAAAAAGAAAAGTTCAAAATCTATGTTGTTAAGTATTGTATTGCTCGGATGGTGGTTGGATTGCTCGTTATCATTCCTGTAAGTTTTGGGGGAGGTGGTTGTGCGGGCTAGCCTAATGCCCTTGACCCGCCGAGAAGCTCTTAATTGGATTGACAATTAAGAATAAGATAATATCACCATCATGTCGAACAAAAATTCGATGGAAGGTTTCCAGCGTCTTAGGTCTTATATTAGGTGACATCATGTCTTTGTCTACTCGACTTTTTAGCATTAAGTTTTGTTTTGTTAACCAATCTGGGATCTAGCTGAAATGCTTGAATGAAATTGTTACATTTGAATTAAAAAAAAAGTACTGTATTTACCGTTAGATTGTTTAAATACGGAGTATTTGTTTTAGCATCACGTGTCAATCCGAGAGAGCGTCACCGCGCAAGCCACACCGGGGCGGGGGAGGGGGGGAGCCGTATCTGGGTAACAACCAATAACCTCACAACAACTGGCACCAGCTCAAAACCAAGTGGCGCCAACGTAAATAAAGCGCCAAAAAGGGCTACTTCCAGAAACGAAAGAAAAAGAAAAAAAAAGCTTCTCCTCTAAAACCCCATTTTCTTCTCCACACAAAGCCCTCTTACGCCGTCGCCGCTCTCTTGTCGCCTCCGCCATGGCCGCATTGAGCCGCATCGGAGTGGTTGCGCCGCCGTTTCTCCGACGCCGTATCGCAGCATCTCTCGCGGGGCGAGCGTACGGATCGGCTGCGGCTTCGCTCCAGTACGACGATTACATTTACTGCGAGGATGACGAGTACGAGCTGCGTAGGGATCGGCGAGCGCCGGCGTCGATGGCCGACTCGGACGGGTGGGTGCCGCAGAGGGGAGTGCAGTGGGTGGTGATGGGAGACCCGGGAGTGAAGAAGCACGTCTACGCCGAGAGGCTGTCGAAACTTCTGGAAGTTCCGTACATCTCCATGGGCTCTCTTGTTCGCCAGGAGCTCATTCCCAGCTCTTCTCTCTTCAAGCAGGTTCTTTCTGTTTTCAACTCTTTCAGTTTCAGCTCAAAGAAAGAATTTTTATATTTTGGGAAACTTGGAGT
>JAYMTH010001319.1:0-15404 GCA_036897465.1 Pelargonium australe | reverse complement strand
GCACTCGCCTTCGACTTCGCTGTTGTCCGACCGTCGCTTGTTTCACTCTCGCTCTCTCGCCGCGCCGTCACCGATAACCTAAGCCTTCAATCCTATAACACCTTCAAAACCCTAGTTGCCAACTGTGAGCAGAGAGACCATATGGTAATTTGCAAAAGAGCTAGTTGGTGAGCCCAAACAATGAACTGAAAAATTAGTGACTACATAACGGTAAATGTCAATTAAATATGTATAAAAAAAGTTACATTGGATGCTAATGTTTACGCTAATAATGTTTACCAAACAAAAACGCAACGAGACTCATAGCACAAAAACACAAAACAAATAGACAACAACAACCCAAATTGACTCTGTTCTTTTGTTATCATCCAAAACTCCTGCCACAGACTGTTACTTTCATTTTCGACGAACACGAGGTCGATTCTCGCTTCTATTATCTTCCTTTCTTCTTCCCAATTTCCCCCAAAACTGAACATCCATTAAATATTATTTATTTATTTATTTTTTCAATAAACTAATACTACCCTTCATCATCCTCTGTGGAGCCTTTTTTTTGTTGTTGCCTTTTTCACCCCATAAAGAGAGGAGCTTTGTTTATTATGGCCGCCTGAAACTCATCGTCTCTGCTACTGTGATCTCTCTTCAATTTATCCATTTTCAGGAGGTGGGTTTGTTTTTACTTCATCAAAGTTCGTGTCTTTACAGCTTTAATTTGCTTACTCATGCGCCAATATTTGATTCTGAGACTGTAAATGTTTGTTTCTTAGTTGGATGGGTCTTTTGTGCTTCGATACTATGATCTTGATAGTGTTGTGGAACGAATTTGTGTATGGTACGAGATAAAGATTGTGTTTTTCTGTTGGGTTGGTGGCGGGTAACTAATCAGTTCTAGAATTTTGTTTTGCTTTATATATACAGGGTTGTTGATGGCCCATCATCAGTGTGTTTTTTTAAACTTTTGATCATGTAGTTGAATCAGACTAAGTTCGGAACTTTTTAAGATCGTATGGTAAATTTCCAAAAGTGGTAGGTGAATGAATCCAATTACAACAAGGGCTGTAGGTATTTGTAGGGTTCTATGCAAGTTCTGAAATTTGTTACTTTCTATGCTGTAAACATGATTAGTTCAGGAATCAACTGTTCTTAATATGGAGGTTTATGTACACGCTTCCAATTCAGATTGGTTGCTGAGCTGGGATTTTCACTACTCACCCACTACCTGTTTTTAGTTGAATCTCAGGACTCAGGAGTCTCGATTTCTTAGCTTTGCTGTTTGGTCGGTACTAATGTCATTGAGGATATAAATTTACCCATATTGTTTTTTTTTAGTAATGCGTTAAGGTTTTATATATGCTTCCTTTCTTCTTCTTTTTTTTATGACAGGAGAAGAATGACTAATGATGAAGAAATGGGTAGCTCTGGGTGGAGCACTTCATTTTTCATGCAGACAACAGAAGATGTTGCTAGAGCTGTAGCTGCTGCCGCCACCACTGTTGTTAGTTCTCCGAGTCCATCTGTGGTGCTCTCATCAAAAGATGATGATGCGGACAGCCCACTTCAGAAACTACAGCGCCGAGTCACTAAAATGCTAAAAGACTTCTCCAGTCCTACTGAAGTGAAGAGTGTAAATTACAATCCAGAAATTCTAACTAGCCTAAAGCGTCAATGGGCAAACTTTCAATCGCAGCACTTGGTATGCTAACTAGCTACTTTTTTTTTTCTTTTTTCTTTTTTATTGAACCCTTTTATCTATCTCTAAAGAAATTTGGAAAGTAGCTGCTGAAGCATATTAAATTGCATTTTTCAATCTTGATATTCTACCTCCATCCCAAAATGAGTGTCCATTTTTCTTATAAAGTAGTTAGTTGTGCATGTGTTACCAACACTATCCCTAAGATAAGTTAGTTAGAACCACTTCATTTTGTTACAACAAGAGCAGATGGGGTATAAGGAGGAAAACCTAACTCCAACTAACTTATCCTTTAACTTTTACAAAAATAGTAAAGTGGACAATCATTTTGGGACGGAAGAAATTATATATGCTATCTCACCTGTTTTATTTATTAATTATTATTGCAGGACCTACTAATTCTTTTCAAATTTAGTTGTTCAATTTATTGTTACTTGACTTTTGTTTTTGAATGATTATTGTGAGTAATTTTGTTGATGGGCTATTATATTGGAAGACACACTGTACATCTTTGTACAATACAGTCTGTTTATGATAAAAAATTGGCATATAACAAATGACATTTCTGGTATTTGGGATGCATAGGATCATAGGTCTTTAATAGAGCCAACAAGGCTTTTTGAGAGCATGGTTGTCGTTGGACTTCATCCGAACTGTGATAATCAGGCACTTCATAGTCAATATATTGCAAGAAAGTCTGAAGTTAATGGGAAATTACAGAGTGCACTTAGTGGCCAGCATCAGTCTCATGTTGGGCCCAATATTGAAGCTCAGGTAGTGATTCTTGTCCTTTTTCTTTCTGCAATTACACATTTGAGCAATGAGATATGATACTTTATTTTTACTTTCAGATCTTATTTGCATACCCTCCAGAGAAACAGCTGCCACTTAAAGACAAGGATCTTCTTTCATTTTGCTTACCAGGAGGCGTGGAGGTTGATTCTAAATTCATCTTAGTTAAGAGTTAGTCAGTCTTTCTTTCTAAACATTTTAAGTGCTTTTCGCCCAATTGTTTGTTATGTAGTTGGGTCGCACTGGGGACTCTCTATTCATAAAAATTTAACTAGTATGTTTAGCTGCTAACGTACTCATCTGTATGCATAAGACTGGAAATTGTGCTATCTACCATATTATTCATAGTTATTGTGATGTAATCCTATTAACGCAATTAGTAATGAAGTCCTGTTACTTCAGATTCTGTTGAACAAGATGAAGTTTTATATGTTATCTCTGCTTATGAAATTTCAATATCTGACACCTTGTCCATCACTCCATCTTACATTTGTTTCTATGTTTACAGATAAATCTATATTTTCTCTTGGGTATTACTAAAATTGTTCACGTCATTTCAGGTCCATGCTGTTGAGAGAACTCCTTCAATGAGTGAGTTGAATGAAATACTTATTGGGCAGGTTATACATCACAACTTCCCTTCAACATGTTATTGTGTTCTTTCCTTCTGCCTTTCCAATTGGCTATGTAGAGCGTAGATGCTAAAGACAATATGTAATGAGCACATGTTAGTTTACACTTTCGTTTGGTGTTAGCTCTCTTGAAGCATTTGTATTTGTTTCATATAATTTTTCAATGTTGAAATTCTTATTCTGATTCATGTATTCCAAAATTTCATATCCTATCTAACACTAATAGTAATTGTGATGATACCTTTTTGCAGGAACACCTTAAACAGAGTGATCAGTCCTTTGTGTTTCGGTTACAGGTAATAGGTGGATTACAATATTACTATTGTTTTCGCTTTCATGCTTTCCCCCCTTGTTATTTAGATTTATAGACGAGAAGCACTGCATGTTGGATCATTATGAACAGACCTTTTACTGTTAGATTCCATCATACTAAATCATTGTGTTATTCCACCAATCCCCCTGAGTGACCAACCGAATGCTCTTGCTTCTTTCAAGGACCTGAACCTGCAAAACAAGAATTCTCCTGGCTGAAGCCCCTCCGAATCTTAAGTTAGATGACATCCTCGATCCTAAGATTAATGTTTTAGACCTTTAATCCTTACCTCCTCACTGTTTGCGCTGCACTATTTATATGAGGGCTGATCCCCAATCTCTGGCTATCACGTGGTGTCTTTCCTTGACTTGGGCGTGAAGCCATCATCTTTGGACCTTATTGAGTTGAGGGTTTTGGGCAGGTTTGCTACGCGGCACAGCCCGTGGCTTGGTCCATTTTGGCTCCAGTGTGGGAGCTGTAACACCCTTACCCAACACATTGGTTGTTCTTGTTCGTTATGCGTAATAATAGTTTGCTAGTGAATTCTCAACAAAATCAACTCGTGCTGTTAAAGGTGAATTATTAACTTATTTTCCCTGGAAAACTCATTAAGTTGTCTTTTTTGAGAACGAGGGTCTCGAGTTGACGTATTTATGCTTTTGTCTATTCATTGGACTTGAGGCAGTGATTCATTATACCAGTTTATTTTGTTTTTTCACCTCAGCTAAGCCTTCTATCATAATTGGTGTTCTTATATATTTGTCATTGTTACCACTTTCAGATTGCAATTTGTTATTTATTGTAACATATCTACACACTGTTATATTTATTTTGAATTTGCTCTTAGCTCTTTGTTGGCCCATCTTTACGCATTGCTTGTTTTGTAGGTTGCAGATGATTCAACTTTGTATGGGTGTTGTGTATTAGTTGAAGAATTAGTACAAAAACCCTCTGGATTGATTTCTATGATTTCGGGTAGACAACCCTCCTGCTTACCCTTAAGCCGACACATATTAACCTCCCACAGATGTTATTGCATCTTTTCAAGGCTTCCATTCTTTGAATTGCATTTTGGTGTGCTGAATAGGTGCGTTTATATATTGATTGGTTTACCTTTTAATATTTCGGTTTTAAGACTGCCATGTTGCTTAGTATATGAGTAATACGTAGATAATCTGTGGAAACATGATTCTATCAGATTCTTGCTGGATTACTTCTGTTCTGTTACATCCTTATGAATAATATGTGGACAATAGATAGTGGTACTCTCCTTTTGCCCATATATTATTGATCAGGCGCACTACAGTCCTAAGTTTTGGTTGCGGGTCTGTCATTAGTCTGAAAATTCTTAATTTTCGTATACTATGTACAGTTTTGGCGGAGAGGATCAATTTATATGTTATTATATTGTGATTTATTTATTTTCATATTATATTTGTCCCATATAACATCTTTTAAGGTGCTCATTTTAACATGTGCATTTTGCTGTAGTATCCTTACTGAAGAAAGGCTGGAACGGTTAACGAAAGATATTGGTCTTTTAGACTTAGAAATACTGAATTATGGCAATGATGAAAATAGAGAACAAAATTTAGATGATACATCTCCAAAGCATATATCTGCGGAGGACACTGTTGATGGAGCAGCAGAAATGTCCCAATTAAGTTTCAGAGAATTAACACCTGAAAGAGTTGCAGATAATGGGAGTCACCGGGAGCATGAGGGGGATTTACTGAAGAAAGGTGTCAATGATAATTTTGCTGTTCCACTCAATGAATCCGCGATGCTTACAGCTGGAACAAGACCTAGTACAAATTTTGCTGTTCCAGTCAATGAATCTGAGATGCTTACAGCGGGAACAAAACCTAGTACTGGAAACAGTGAAGGTTGTGACATCTATGTTGACGATTTTGTAACGAACAAGCAGGCAGTTGAAAGGCGTATGCCAAATGCCGTCCTTCCACTTCTGCGCTATTATCAATATGAAAGCTCTGATTCTTCCTCCAGGTATTTGGTCGTAGTTTTACGACGTCTATAATTAATAGATTCATGATTGTTCTCTCATTTACCGTGGAGGCCTGCTTGCAAGAGCAAGTTACAGCTGCTAAGCATCATTTAAGGTTATAAGCAAGTTTCTATGGAGTCTTTCCAAACATTGCATGAATCTTATAATCAGGATAATTATTACATTTAGAGCAGGAGTCTCAAGTAGAAAAAAAACTGTTACTCCCTCCGTCCCAAAATGAGTGTCTTGTTTGTCTAATTTTTTTGTCCCAAAATGAGTGTCATGATTCTATTTTTAGGTTATTATATTATTGTTTTTCCCATATTAACCGTATCACTTATGCACATGGACAGATATGCACATGAGGGTGTAGGTGGGAAAGTGAGGGTAATATTGAAAACACACTACATTATCTAGTAATTCTTAATTTTTGCAAAAAATGGAAACAAGACACTCATTTTGGGACGGAAGGAGTATTATTTACTAGAATCTACTTGGATGAGATGGCTTTATGTTTTATCATTTCTACCTAGCAACATGGGTGCCTTGATTTCAGTACTTCGGTATTCTCCCATTTCTACAGGGTGTGGTTTTGTATTAAAATTTAGAATTATAATCATTGTTTTTTTCCATATTAAATCTATTGTTACATATAAAATAGTGTATTTCTAATTACTTTATGCAGTTTTCAGGGATCTCCTTGTGAAGACAGAAATTTTAGGAGTGATGTTGATGATGTAGAGACAGAAGAGGCATCTTTTTCCGGCCAGGAAGAATCAAGTGACTATACTGATATTCTTGAATGGGCTAAGGTTCGAGTGTTTCTTGTTTATTTCTCATACATGCATATGTTCTTAAGCTGTCTACCTTATAATATTTTGTTGACATTTTTCTGTAGCCAGTTGATGTTCCCCCTCATATTTTTTCAGGAAAATAATCACGGGTCGTTACAGATTATATGCGAGTATTACCAGCTACACATTCCTACTAGGGGTTCAACACTAAGGTTTCACCCTTTGGAGCACCTGCATCCCTTGGAATATCATAGACCAGATGAAATAGTGTTACATGCTGCTGGGTCTACTATTGATTTGAGATCATGCAGTACAAGTTTGGAATTAGCTGAGGTAGATTGAGTTATTATTTGTGTAGCATTAGATAACTAATGTTGCTTCTGTTTCATGTATGTTTGTCAAATATTAATATATCCTTATTTTTTCCAATTTTGTTTTTTACAACTATTTTGCTAGTTAAACCTAGAAGTTATTTGCATCTCATTGCTGTTGGCTTTTACCAGGCACACAATGCTCTCATGACTGAGGAAGAAGCAACTTCATTATCTCTATGGACTATTGCAAGCTTATGTGGCTCCTTGCGACTTGAGAATGTAAGATTATGCTTCCTCCCATTACTAGCATTGTGTGAAGTTCGTAAGAGAGTAGTTGTTTGTGATAACTATCCATTCCATTTATTGATTTACATGGTGCTCAGCATGCCTGCATGGCAATTGAAATAATTCTCACATTTGGCTGCAGTCCCCAGTCCTAAGTTCTTGATATTAGATTATATGTTGTGATAGTTACTCCAATGGAGACTGTGCTTTGGATAAGTGCAAGGATTTTAGTCTAAAGTTAAATCCTTCTGTTTGTTTTTGGACTCATCATATATTGTGTGATGTATGCAGGTGAATAGTTAAATCATTGTATTATCACTTTGAGTTAATTAGTTGGAATATGTTTTCTTTTTCTCTGTTACCCTTTGTGTTGACTACGCATACCATTTTTTGTTTTGTTTTGTAATGATCATCTAATATATACATGAAAGCTAAATTAGGGTGTTGATTCTCACTGTAGGTGTTGACGATGTTTGCTGGAGCACTGCTGGAAAAGCAAATTGTAGTTATTTGTTCTAATTTGGTATGTATGATCCCTGGTCTCTTGCAGATTAAAGGTTTTCCATTTACAGTTTTTTCCTTGTGTATTTACTTGTTCGTACAAGTTATCCGAGAAACAAGTCAGGTCCTCCCTTCCTAGGTACCATAGTTAAGTATCATTTGACAGTTAGGTTGGTCTCTCTGGTTGGTTTTCATGGCAGTAAGTATGCTGAGTCGTTATTTAATTGTCTTAATTAGTTGGATCTGAGCCAATCTTGGTTCAGTGAAGCTATTGTCGTTCAAGCAAAAAGCACTTCACTGAAGGGCCTTAAGAAAGCCAATTTCAGTTATCTAGATTTTGTTGTTTGTTGTTATCAGCCCCTCCCTTGATATAGAAAACAATTGAAGTGTTGAAATTGTTTCATTTGCAGGGAATCTTATCAGCTTCAGTTTTGTCAATAATTCCTCTGATCCGGCCCTACCAATGGCAGAGCTTGTTAATGCCGGTATATTATGTTTCTTTTTATGATGCCTTTCAGGCTAACTGTTCAATTTGCAATAGTTGTATTATGTGTTTTTCATTGTTCCTGTGGTTATTAATGATATGCACTAACTTCCAGGTTTTACCAAACGACATGTTGGACTTCTTAGATGCACCTGTTCCTTACATTGTGAGTTTTCAATTTTTATTTATTTATTATCATCCGATCATCTTTCATGAACCAATAACAAGCTGAACATGATTGAACTTTGAAATCTTTTGTGGGGTTTCATATGTAAATTTATTGGGAGTATCCTGCAAGAAAGGAAAAGTAGGGCCGAAGAAATGGAGACTCTGGCTTCTCCTGCAGGTTTAAAGGGATAGAGTGGGTACATTTAGATCTTAGGTTCTATCTGCCCATGTGAAGTGAACACCCTTTCTTGAGCATTTTATTAAATAAGATTTTTGTTGGAATGAAATTGCGACATTATACTGGTAATTGATTGCTTCCCAGGGAACAATAAATTGACAGGGGAAAAAAAAAAAAAAACAGACAGCGTTTTTCCTTCTGAGATTGGTTTCTGATAGAGAAAAAAAAACTAGTTTCCATCGTGATGGTGAAACTCTAGTCGCAAATACCATTATCAGGATACTAAATAGGAAATAAATAGGAAAAGGAGCCAAGTCTCAGATGCTAGGCAAAGATGAAGCGTTCTCTATTGACTCTCAGTTTCACTGTTCGACGATAGTGGGAGTGTTAATGCAAAATAATAATGGAAGATTTTTTTTTATTTTCAAAATGAGATATGTTAGTTCAGTGAGATGTGTTTACGTACAGGAGATGGGTATTAGTATTTGCATCACCTTTCTATGCTTGCTCAGTATTGCTGCCAAATTTCCCCTTTTCAATTAATCGAGGAGTTGAAAGGGTGTGGTTTGTGTACAATTGTTTGTTGGCTTAATTATATACATATAAATACAGATAATCTCAGAGCAACAGTTCCAACATAAAATGCAACCTTTTATCCCCCTCTTCTCTTGGTTGACAGCTGACTGTCAACTCAATGTAAATCTTATGTGTAGGTTGGTGTAAAGAACGAAACAAATGAAATACAGTCGAAGTTAGCAAACGTCATTATGGTGGATGCTAATAAGAACCAGGTTTGTATCTCCTATCACCTTTGGTACTTGGTTAGATTAAATCTTTCATTTGCTGACATGTGAAGCTTAGTCTATGATTTTACCTTCAAGCACTACTTTTTCATCTATAAACCAACCAAGATTGGTATGTATGGGAGAAGGTTATGGATATGTCATTAACTTTTGCTATACTTGTTTTTGTTAAACACACTGTCAACAGTCATGTAAATGGTTTCTTTTTGACAGATAAGTTTAATAAAATTAATTTTTGTGTGGAACAGATGATTTGTATCTTCATTTTTCTTCTTCTAATTCATGTATAGGGTTAGAAATAGACTTGAGTAGCATCAATTGTGGGCCTCAGGTCGGACAACCTAATGAATTTTTAAGTTGTGAATTGCTTGGGAGTAATTTTAAAAAGTTTCTTGGAGCCTAACACAATAGTCCCTAGTTGTCTAATGTGTTTGGTGGGGGACCAATTATCATACTTGGATATATTAGTTTTTTCTGTAAATGGTTGTAGAATGCAAGTCATGGATATGATGGGCACTGTTGGTTCTGCTTTAGGGGTTATGGAATTTGGCTTGCTTGTTGATAAGCCTGAAGCCAAAGTAAGGAAGAGACACTAATCTCTAACGCCGAAAAGAAATGGGGAAATTCACTGAACTTGTTGTGTTGTAATTTTCATCATTTTATACATTCTTTGCCCGTCTTACTTTCATTTACTGTGCACTTCTCACTGATTCTCCACCTTTTTTCCCCTGTGGACTGGCAATGCTAGTAATGAACACATCTGTTACTGTATTTAGTTGCGCTTGAAAGTCAAGTTATCTAATCATTGTTATTTTTGGGCTGTGATAGGTGAAGTCATCAGCTATACCACGGTTACCACAACATAAGGATTTGTTTTCCTCCCTAAGTCCATATCATTCAAAGCTTGTAGGAGAAAGTTATTTAGCGAGGAAAAGGCCTGTGCATGAATGCACTGATGTTCAGGTGTGCTCTATCGTGTAATCTTGTTGCACTGAAAATTCGTCCAACTCTTCCTATTTCTCACATTTGAAGATCTATACTATTTCTGTGTCTTAGACCTTTGAACTCTCCAAGTTTCCCTTGACTCCCCTTTTTTTTTTGTATGTTCATTTGCATATTGTTCATCAGTTAGTGATATTGATCAATCCTTTGTAGAAAGGATAGTTCATTTTGGCTTTTTTGTAATCACTCAGCCAGTATTACCCCCTCTGTCTCAAAATGATCGTCAACTTTCATTTTCTCATTTTTGTAAGAATTAAGGATAAATTTATTAACGTTAGAATCTTCCCTTTATACCCTAATATGCTCATGTTGCAACAATCTCAAGGGGTTCTTAGTATCTTAGGGGATATTGTTGTTTATTTATGCATAACTAACTAACTAAAAAAGATAAGTGGACACACATTTTAGGACGGAAGGAGTATTTGGTATGTTAGAAAAGAGCAACAGTGTTTTAATCATTATACTTTTGCTTTCTGTATCATGGTTTAGGTCACCAAATTTGTAATTTCGTGAAGATCTTAAGAACTATACATTGTAATGACGTGGCAGTAATATTCTCTGCTGATTGTTTCTGAGTATAATTGTTTGTAGATTGAAGCTGCCAAGGGATTTCTAGCAGTCTTAAGATCGTACTTGGATAATCTTTGCTCCAACCTGCGCTCACACACAATTACAAATGTACAGTTGAATGATGATAAGGTATGTAATGTATAATCTTAGTAGAACGTTGAAATGTGTGATCCGTTTCTTATTAATGATATTGATATCTATTAAGCACGTGTGCACACTCCTTGATAGATGTCTATGTATATGTATATTTGAATGGGAAGGAATAAAATTTATCGTATACTATTCTGAATTCCTTACCCTTGTAGGTATCACTGCTCCTGAAGGAGAGTTTTATAGACTCGTTCCCCAGTCGAGATCGACCTTTTATGAAGGTATGTCTCGGAGCGTCAATCTTATGGTTCTGTAGTTTGACCTTGTTTTCATCTCATTGTTTGGGAGGACACTGATCCTCTTTTATGTGCCAAGCAGCTATTTGTGGATACACAACTCTTCTCTGTACATACAGACCGTGTCCTCTCTTTTTACCAGAAGGACTAGAGCTGCCACACAATTAAACTTGAATTGTATTGTTGTGTTGTAACTTGATCGCTCAAGTTTGGTAATTTTGATATGTAAGTTAACATGAATTAAGCCACCATCCCCCCACTTAAATATGTAGATTAAATGTATACTTTGTGGGATTATAGAGACAATGATTTGGATGCGTCGGTACCTGGGAAAATGTACAGACATGAGAATCAATATTGGAATGAGGAGTTTAATGTTGTATGCCACCTGAATTTGAACTCTACTATCTATTAGTTTATTTCCTTATGAGTACTATCTTGATTTTTTCCCCATTATCCGTATTGATGCAACTATTTGAGATTCATTCACAAAATTATGAATATTGTACTCTATTGAGAATGGTTGGGTCGTGTGGACCATTGATGCTTAAATAAGCTTCCAGCTTTAGGTGGGAGAGAGAGTTCTCTCCCTGGGACCAGCAGGAAGAAAGGGTTTACATCTGTTTGATCTAACGATTCTGTGACCACCGGCATTGGTTATATCGTAGGATCATTCGTGTGTAAATATGGCAACGACGACCGTGTTGGATGTTTGGTAAGCCAAACTTTTATATTTAAGAACACCATGTTGGTCTACTTGCAAGTTGTGGCTCATTACAATGAAGAGGAGACAACATTAAATTGGTTCATTAATTTTGTTGGAGTGGGAATGTGGAAAAGCATGGATCCAAGCTCTCTGTGAAATGGATGAACACAAGTGAGTGGTCCAACACAAGAAACTGTTCCAAGCAGTTGGTTTGTGTCCATCCCATGGGATTTGTTCCCCTGAGTAGTGCACAGGAAATGGCAGCTTCAGGTGTGTTTTTTTCTATTGCAAATGCCTAGGGACCTCTTTATCACATTCACATGGTTTTAGATTCTTCCATGGCACCATATACTGATATATATATATCAGTAGACAGATGCTAAAATCTTGAAGAAACTGTATTGAGCTGATAAATTTACCAGGTTGTGCCAAATCCTAAATTGTCCAGAGTTTTGACAGAAAATGAAATTTCATGATAACCTTTTGGGGTGTAGTGAAATAATGTAAAAATATAGTAGTAGTAAGTGAAAGAAGAGGCTGGGGTGAGTGAAGTGGGCTATCTTTATAGCATAAATAAACACAAAAGGAGGTGCTTTTGCATGTGTTTGCTGCCAGGGAGAGAGAGAGAGAGAGAGAGAGTGGAGAGCACTATCTATATCTTCAATTCTTCTTCATATATTATTTGTGACCTTAGCTTTCTGCACAAGAATAGTTACTCTTTCTCTGCCTGTGGCACTGCACAACACTTAATAAACCCAACCAAACAAATTTAATGTTGTTTGCAAGTCAATCCAATCCCTCTTGTTTGTTCTGAGCCTTCCATTTCAATTTTCACTACTGTGTTCTGCATTTTTACTTTACAATGGATTGGACAAACCCCATTTTGTATTGGTTTTTGATTGACAGAGAGAGCCCATAACTGATAACACCATCCCATGCCTCAAAACACTTGTGGAAGCTAAAAAAGATGATGGAACTGGATCAGAAGAACCCATTTGACAACACCTACATTTTACATAGTAGTAGTAGTGGTTTAGGCATATTTGCATGTCAGTAGGTTTTATGATTATGATTATTCAACACTCAAGACTCAAGAGGGCAGAGAGAGAGAGCTAGCTAGGTTATTTTAGAGTCATGGTCACTTGTAATAATAATAATGATTATGGGAAATTGGGTTTGTGTAATAAAGTTGTTTGAAGTACAGTCCTTAATTACTATAAGCAAGCAACACAACATGATGCTCATATACTTGATCACTTTATCTATTCACAACAAACAAACAAACAAACCAACCAATCTACACAAAATATATATTTTTTTTAGGTGGGTTTGGAGGAGTTTCAAAGGAACATTTATGTATGTGGATTTCCCAAATTGAAAAAAGGTCAAATGGGAAATGGGAAGTGGAGGGTGTGAGGTAAAGGAACAGAAAAAGTAAAAGAGTTTAGTAGAAGCAGTAAAAGCTCCATTACTGTACACCAAATAACCTTCTCTCATATTTGTGTTGGGTGTGTCTGAGAGAGAGACAGAGGCTTTGGTATTGGTTTCAGAGACAACACACAAAAACAACTCTTGGGAAGTCTTAAATAATAATGATGATACTAAAAACCTTTTCTTTCTTGTATTTTTTAATAATATTTTTTCCATGGACTCTCTAATCTTTAGTTTATGGGTTTCCGTAGATGTGTCAGAGACAAGAGCTGCTATGAGACAGAGCAGCAGCTGAGGAAGCAGAAACTACAGAGTGTGATGCAGTCATAATATTAGCAGCAGCAGCAAGTAGCAGCACAGCAGAAGCAACTCTGATTTCTCTCTCTCTCTAAACTCAATATAATCAGAACCCATTAGTGTTTCTCCATCAACACACAAGATTCTGCTACTCTTTACCTCTTTCTTGCCTCCAAATACTTGTGTGTTCTTCAGTTTTGAGTGATCAAGATTCAAGAAAGTGTTTCTTGTTCTTGTTCTTGTGATGAGTGCTAGGAACAGGTTTCCATTCACAGCCAACCAGTGGCAAGAGCTTGAGCACCAAGCTCTCATCTTCAAGTACATGGTATCAGGCATGCCCATCCCTCCTGACCTCCTCTTCACCATCAAGAGAAGCTATGTGGACTCCTCTTTCTCTTCAAGCCTCTTCTCTGCTCACCAATCTCCACAACACAGTAAGATATTGAAAAACTTGTTAGCTTAGCTTATAAGCTCTATTTTGAGTGTCAATGAAGTGTATATTGATTATCTGGTTTATTGCAGTTGGATGGAACTGTTTTCAGGTGGGTTTGGGGAAGAAGATAGACCCAGAACCAGGGAGGTGCAGGAGAACAGATGGCAAGAAATGGAGGTGCTCCAAAGAAGCCTACCCTGACTCCAAGTACTGTGAGAGACACATGCACAGAGGCAAGAACCGTTCAAGAAAGCCTGTGGAAATTTTATCATCCCAACCTCCAAATACAGCAACACCCATTTCTTCTTCTTCTTCAATCACCACCAAAAACCAGTCTTTTTCTTCTGATCACCACCACCATTGTTACACCTCAACCCATCTCCCACAACACCAACACCAACAACCCAGCTTCCTCTACTCCCACAGATCCTCTTCAAGACCACCTCAAGACAACAACACCAATTTGTTCTTGCACTCTGGTTCCTATTCCCAATCCAACTCAGATTACAGGTATTTTTACATATTTTTTCTCAAAACCTTTGTTGGTTTGATGTTTACTATGGTTATCAACTAATGTTTCTGTTCTTGGGTTGTGAAGAAGGAACAGCTATGGGCTGAAAGATGAGGTGGATGAGCATGCTTTCTTCTCATCAGAGCCTTCTTCTGGGGCTGCCTCTGCCAGAAGCTTCTCTGGTTCATCCATGGAGGATTCTTGGCAACTAACACCACTCACAATGAGCTCTTCATCTTCCACAAAACAGAGGAGCTGCTCTGGCTTACAGACTGACTACTCCTACCTGCAACTCCAGCCTCAAGATCAGCACTCCAAAGAAGCAAACAAGCAAGATCAGCACTGCTATCTCCTGGGAAGTGACATCAGAGATCAACATCAACAGCAACCCCAGAAGATTGTTCATAGATTCTTTGAGGAGTGGCCTCCAAAAAACAGAGACTCATGGCTTGATTTGGATGACAAGTCATCAAACAGTGCAACCAGGCTCTCAATCTCCATTCCCACTTCTTCACTTGACTTCCCAATCTTCAATTCCAGAATCCACAACGGTAACTTTTTATGAATTTTACTCTAATCTGTTTCAGTTTCTTGTTTGGTTATTGCCTTCTCTTATGACATTGTTGTCTCTTTTTTTGCAGATGGTTGAGTTGACTGTTCTGGGAGGTGGTCATGGCTTGTTGCTGGTTCTCATTTTCTGTTTTAGCTAGGTGTGGTTGATTTGGATTATTATGAATATGTAATGAAGGATTCAATGTCTTTTGCTTCCTCTTGGTTGTGTTGTGTGATCATAACTGCAACTTCTTTTATGTGAGTTCTGGGTTTTTTTTTCATACCAGCTGCTATGCAATGCCATTAATTACATGATGAACATCATGGCTTAGAGACAACAGTGGGGCCCAATAGGCCCAGGATCCTCCTAATTTTGTCATTTTCCACTTCACCCCAACTTATGTTGTGTGTCGATAATGCCTAACATGTGATTAATTTACATCAGAAAACATGAACAACCCACCAATAATAAGTGCTTTTTATACAAAATTTGTGAGAGAAGCTACACTTATAGCTTAAAAGCTATTGTGTTAATGAAGAATCATCTTCTCTTTCCC
>JAYMTH010001318.1:0-15408 GCA_036897465.1 Pelargonium australe | reverse complement strand
TAGAGGCTATCTGTCATTAGTCAATAGTTCATACCGGCTTAGTGTAATTAACCCTTAAAATTATATCTTAATTTGCTTGCATTAATGAACAAGAGAGTTTGGTTGTATTAGGAGAGTATGGTAGGTTAAATCCTAGCACCCTCAACCTCACCCCCAAAACCCAAAATCCCGTGTATAGTATACTTCATAAAACACATCTAATACATATACAAATTTTGTTACTGACCTGTGACTCCGTGATCCATGGCCTTGATTCCACCTCCAAGTGGTTGCTACTATCATAGTACTGTAAAGACAATAACGGTTATCAGAAGAATAGGAAGAACCCCATAAAAAGAATGGGTCCTGACTCGTACAGTCAACAGACCTCTCATTCTCAACAGGTAGAATTAACATTAAACGAGACTAGCAAAAGAGAACAAGTTAAGCAGCCTATATGGTTTAAAACATATATCTCATTTGGTGTTGATTATCTACTGACATTCGGCTTGGGCATACGACTTTAACCAAAGACATCCACTCTGTAAACAGCTTCTCGTACCCCTTTCTGCAAAATGAGCCAAAGCTCCAGTTCCCCACAAAAAGAACATGTGACCAAGAGACGTGTAGCAATTGGAAGATTCTAAATGAGATTTGGTGAAATTAAAGCTATAACTGGAATGCTTCCGAAACAAAAACAAAAAGCTATAGCTGGGATTAATTATGCCTAGTACCTACCTAAAATCCTATCTAACGAGGCAAGTTAATATGAAATGTTTGGAAGGAAGTCAAAAAATAAATAAGAAAAACAACAGAAACAAGTCATTTCCCAAATAATTTTCTCAAATAGTCTCATTCATAATCCTATCCTTCCTAGTGTTACCATACAATTCACCTAACACACACGCAAAATGTTAGCATTAGATCACGCAGCTTTGCCTTGAGCAAATTCACATGGCACTTTTTTTTTCTTTTTTTTTTCTGAGTCTGTCACCAGTCCCCTTCCCTGTCATCCCAAAGTAAGAGCCCACCCCACCTGCACCTCATTTAACAGACAGGAGAAGCCCTGAAATGCCAACCCCACTCAATCTAAAATTCATAGGACCTACTTGTAAATTCAACTTAGGTCAGTCTTAGTCCTTTTTCCCATGATTTAAAAGGAATTCTGCGGCTTCACTTGCAAGAGACAAGGCATCTCTTGCTTGGAAATGAGCTTATATTACAGTCAATCAACAAATTGTAATATGATATAAAACAATACTATGGTATACTTTAATCTGGGACCCCAATATCCATCTCTGTAAAAGAATACATTTAGACTTTGTAAATATACCTTTTGGTGATGCTGGTGTTCATATACTTGATCTTGTTGCTGCTGCTGCTGCTGCTGCTGTGATGGCTGTTCTTGTTCTTCCCCTTGTTTCTGCATCTGTGACTGCTGTAGTTGTTGCAGGTATAGAAGATGTTGTTGTTGTTGTTGTAGTAGCTGTTGCTGCTGTAAAAACTGTTGTTGTTGCAACTGTTGAGTATTGAACTGTTGTTGCTGTAGATATTGTTGCTGTTGTAACTGTTGTTGAGTATTGAACTGCTGCTGTTGATCGAGTTGCTGTTCTTGTTGAAGCTGTTGTGGCTGACTTGGTTGCTGTTGCAGATGAGCCTGATCCGGTTCCTGTTGTTGTTGACTCATCTGTTGAAATTGTTGCTGTTGTTGCTCACTCAGTTGTTGAAATTGTTGCTGCTGCTGATAGAAATATTGCTGCTGCAATTGCAACTGCTGCTGATATTGTTGCTGCAGAAGCTGCTGCTGTTGGGGATCTAGCTGTTGTTGCTGCAGCAGTTGTTGCTGTTGCAGAAAAAACTGCTGCTGCTGTTGTTGCTGGTAATAATAATATTGCCACATCTGATTATACGCTTCGCTATTTTGCATATTTCCATATTGCAAATTACCTTGAGTAGGATACTGAACCATCTGAGATTGAGGGTAAGTAACGGGTTGGGCAGATAGTTGAGACTGACTTGGTTGCTGCACATTTTGCATTAGTGAGCCATGAGGCTGCGATAGACTAGCATGTGCTTGATACTGATTAGAGGACTGGTTGCATTGGTCAGCTTGTGAATTTTGTAAAGGAGCAAATCCTTGACTTAAAGGCATTTGAGTGCTCATTTCAGCCCGCGGGTACTGCTGTTGCGAAGAATTATGCCACTGTTTATGTGGCCTTTTCTGTGAGTGCCCACGAAATCCAAATTTGGAATCTCTACGCATTCTATTATTATACTTCATCTGATGCCAGTTTCGACTACTATCTGCTGGCATGTGTGGCTGCGAAGGCGCGTGTGTTGTAGGATTTTGATAACTAGCAGAAGACGATGGACTAGCTACTTGTCTTTGAATGTTGGTAAAATCAGAAGTCTGGTTACATATTTGGCTATATAAACGGCGGTTCCCAGTATTGTGACCACTATCCATGCTTCCATTCGACGTACACCTCTCTTGAGGAGCTTCGTAGTCGTGAGATGTAGTGGGGATAGAACTTGGAGATTTGTTGTCCTCCGCATTTAAGGAAAGTCTCTCCAATGAAAGTGGCTTAACATTTTGCTCAGACTCATGATCATACTCTTCCTGAAGAGTATTTTTAGGGTACCCTCGTGAAGCTGGTACAGATTCACTTTCATTAGCTACTTCATGCAATAAATGTGATGAAGACACTATTGGTTCAGCAACATCTTCTTTAGGCTGCTCTGCAACTTCGGATACCTGTTGAACTCCATGCCTAGTCTCATCAGCCTCTTGCTGGTCAATAACAGCGTTATCAGATTCAATATCTTGATTTATTTGCAGAGGTGAGTTCTGGTCTGATATTTGGTCAGATGTAGGCTCATTAGACCGTGTACCATAATTTTCAGGATGTAACTGTATCTTATCTGGTGAGGGGTGCCGAGTCACACAGTCATCACTGCAATTTCCAGAGGACTTCTGTAGCATAGCAACAAAATTCTCCTTTCTCTCTTCAATAGTAGCATGTGAGGGAGCAACAGTAGCTGGAGTCCTCAAAGAGAACGGAAACCACTTTATGTGCCGATTCCAAGCATTCCTTATATCTTGGATGGTTCCGCAAAGATCAACAAACTGCAGCCACAGTAGTAGATTCATTAGCCGAAAATTTTACTTAATATAGGGCTCTCTATGCTCCAATTGAGTATACTCCTTTCAAATGACATAATAGTAAGGGAAAGACTATTAATGCACTATCATCTCAATTTTTGAGTCATTCCCAAAAATGGTTTCATATACAAGAATACTTTACACAATAATAGGAGAGTTCAAATGAAAATATCTAAAGAGGCGAATGGGACACAACAAATGAAAATTTTCTACTTCGTATTTGTTAATTTTCAGTAATAGGCTACACATAGTGGTTTGGGCGTCCACTACTAAAAGGTCAACCTTATTAGTAGGGTGTAACTTGCACCATTATATGTAGCCACTTCAATTTATAATTTTCCAATGTGGGACACATCACCCACTTCAACAGTATTCATTTCACATAACCAGTATGTTGAAAACTGTAGCAGTTAAACGGAAATTTTCTACCTCTAAATATAAGTTCGATATTTCCTCCCTTTCTTCAGCACTCAAACCTTGAGATGCCCCTAGCTCTGAAAATACTGTACTAGCTAGGACTGAATCTATCAGAATAATATGCCTAGCCCCTCCATGCATCATCGCAAAATTTATCAATTCCTGCAGAAGCAACAATCACCTCAAGATCCAGCTAAAAAAAGTCATGACAAGCAATTATACGTTTAAGTCACAATTGGAATCCTCCAGTCCAGACAGTTACGCCCACCATAATGCCAGGCTCCGGGAAGGTTCTAAAACTAGTTGAAACGCAAGAGCAACAATGAAGTCACCATTAAGATTGTCAGACTTTTTCCACTATATAACTTCAGATATTCATCACAAATGGTTGGAAATAAGAAGTCATCAGGTATAATCGAAAAGTCAAAATATGATAAAATTGAACAGACATACCTGTAGAAGTAATTTGCAATTATAAACATGCTTGATGCCATCAATTAAAATGTCTCTTGCAGCATCTGCACTATCGGTAGTCTGTAAAAAAATAAATAGATATGAACTTTATATTCAACAATGTCAATAAACATATCTAGTACCAGCATCCAAAAGGGATGAAATAGAAGCAACGACTTTTTTTATTATATAAAAACAGAAGAGAATAATACATATGCAAAAGGTTTTTCAGAGGAAGAAGAAAACATATATTTACTTTGAGTCGAGGCATGTCAAAGTAGCACACACAGATTGAATATGGTGTTTGAGACCACTAAATGCACCAATTGATCCCTTCACCTAAAAGCTTAGGTTTTTGGGTGCAAAACTTAATATCAGTTTACCACAGCAGGTTTGATAATGGACCTTAACTGTTCATGTTTCCTCCCCATTTCTAATTGACACGCAGAGCTCATAACATTACCTGGCCTGCATGTGAGGGGTAGCACTATGTAAGAGAACCGATTTAACTAAGAACTTAACTTGATAGTTGAAGACCCAATGTTATACTCTAACATGCCTCTAGACATGCAAACCCGCTATCACTTTGCACGTAATCCATGCACAGGTCATCTTCTTGCCTTCTGCTAGAATTTTTACATTTTTTTTAAGTAAGGCTGGCAACAGGACTTGAGCTTGTGACCTTTAGGTATACCAGACTCAAATACCATGTAAAGGACCAACTCAATTAAAGGCTTATATTGATAGTTGAAGGCCCAATATTAACTTCTATACTCTAACACGCTAAAGGCAAGGAACTAGATTGGTATATGAAGCTATCTCAAGCAGCACAAACAATAAGTGTGATACTTCAAGGGAAAAAAAAAAAAAAAAAAAAAAAAAAAATGTGTGGGCTTTGGACGTGGATCAAGAATAAACAAGGATACAAAAGGGCAAAGGCAATTTAGTTTCCAATCCAAAAACCTTAGATCTTTAAGTGGAAAGGTCCATCCAGCATACGACGCAACTACAAACACCACACGTAATCAATGTGTGGGACTTCAACAAGAAGTTGTACTATACAAAATTTCAACAACAAAAAACTTGTGTTTAGTTACTAAAGTAGAAGCAAATGCACATATGTGTTCTGATCACAACAGAAGTTTCCAAGGGAAGAAAATACAATTAATTCTAGGGAAGCAAAATGAAACTCATTATGTTATGATGGATAATGACACCAAAAATATGATGGAGAACAACACCAAATAAAAGATGGTAATATAATTACTTTACAACTAATTAATGAACAAATCCAAAATTAACTAATACTGAAAATTGATATAAAGAGAAGAGCTGCATGACACTATCCTACCAGGAATTTAAGTCGAGAAAAATGGACATATAATAAGGGTAGATCTTGCAACTTTTCCTTCGCTGCAGCCATTTCCAATGCTTTGATGTATATGTTAGAAGCTGCAACATAATTTCCCTAGCATTGATTGAAAGAAAATCATATAGGCAATTATTTAAATAAAGAACCTACAGTTAAATATCTTTGTTAAAGATAAAGAGTTGATTGTATACCAGACGCTTTTCTATATTAGCTTTTCTTATAACATTTTTAACAAAGCTGGAATCTGATTCTGCATCACATTGAAGAATAGCAGCACGTGAACCCAATATATCTCCTACTTGTTCCTTAAATCTAGCATTGAAAAGATGAATTACGGGTACTCTCTGCAAAAAAAATGTGAGGCCCATAAATAACTCCAGTCATGCAATACATCAGGAAATCAAGTGAAATAATCCTATCAAAAGAAGGTTAACATGATATACGAGCTAACCTACTTTTTTTTTTTTATCAACACGAGCTAACCTACTTTAAGCACATTTTTCAACACCGTTGCATGATTTAAACCCACTTCAACATATGTCTCATCTGACTTATGGACAACAAATTCATAAATCGGGTTTCTGGTTATCTATCAGACCAAAAGGTCCAAAACAATAAAAGTAAAAGAACTCGTTCATCTCACAAAGAACACAATGTACATAATACACATGAAAATAATCAGCTCAGTGCTGAAAGTCACTGACAGTGACTTTCAGATGGGAGAGGGTAGATCAATTACAAGATCTTTACCTTAAGAAAAATTTGTGTTGCTCGATCTAGTGCAAAGTTTGCGAGCTCTCTTCCTCCCTTGGTTTCCATGAATTCCACATAACGCATCCAGAACTCAGGGTAATTAGAACAGGGAATTAAGCATCGCTCATTGAGCTTGACAGCCTACAATTTGTTAAGAACAAAAGAAGGAAAGATGATTCAAAGTTCACATAAGCACCAAAAAAATGGAAGTTATATAATGACATACCCAGTCAAAATCCCCTTGAGCCTCAACAAAGTCCAGATAGTGATGCCAGTTCTCCAATTGACTGACATCAAGTGGCTTTACATGGAAATAAGATCTACGAATATGAGTTTCAAAGCAGCATAGTTTCTCATCTAACTGGCTTGCTGTCTTATAGAAGTGTTCTCCTATAGATAAATATTTAGACAGTGCATGAGACCTAGCTGAGCCAATGGATGGATCCAACAATTCATTGATGATGCTTTTAATTTCATCATCCTTATAAGATGTGGGTACTTCATTATCATGCATGGATTGTAGCTCGTTGGAAGTATTGCTCTGGCATTCCATCTCCTCCTCCCAAACAGCAACCAACTTCTTGAAACTGGAGAAAGCATGAAACTCATGTCGGGTAAGTATAATGGTAAAGGATAGAGAACTGATGACTGGTAAGTATATAGGCAAAGTAGTATTACATGGTGCTGACAAAGAGGATGGTAAAATATTGCACCAAAAGCAAAATGGAAACGAAGGAGATGAAAAAGTAAACTGACATTAACTCCATATAACAAACACACCAGAAAAAGATGCTAGCAACCGTGCAAAAAAAATCCCTTATACAATAAACGTATTCACAGAACATCAAAAGATTATATGCTGTCAAGGTAGAAGCAATCATTGGTAAATTGTACTCCCTCCATTCCAAAATCAGTGTCTTGTTTCACTTGATTTTGTTGTTCCAAAATGAGTATCCAATTTCTTTTTTCAGGAAGTTAGTGATGCATGAATTGTCAATAATATCTTTATAATAAGTTAGTTAGTATCTCATAACACATGTCACATGATCATGAGGATACAAAAGTTAATATATCACAATAACTACCTTCTCCTTAATTTTTTTCAAAATAAGAACACTCATCTTGGGACGGAGTGAGAAATATGATTCAATTCAGAAACATAGGATGAAATTGTTCGTCAGGATGTTCCCTTATAATAAGGTTATCCAATCACATCATTTGCTTTTGGTGTTGGGCATGATTTAGGAAATGAACTGCAGTTGGGAGACAATAGATCCTTAATCATGTTATCAGAGATGAACTGCCTTCATTCAACTGCTAAAACAGCTGAATATGGAACTCTAAAAGTCAAGGGAAAAGAAAAAACTAGATGTATGCTTCTTGAACTAGTTTTTTTTTTTTTTTTTTTTTTTAAATAAGGTGATATAAATCCAAATTTGACATCATAAAGATGGATGAGACACATTTGGTCATTAACACTCCATATCTGACTGAGAAGAACTCTACCTACAAACAAGGTTTGCGAGTCTAATAGGGTAGTATCTTGTCAACTACAACTCCCACTATACATGTACTATCAAACTAGGCATGAGATTAGGTGGGGTGGGAACACTTGAAGGTGGGGTCAGTTCAGGGAGAATTCTAATTAATAATTATCCACCATCTCAACCTAGCAGCGTTTAAAAAATTTGTTATTATCCACTATATGAAGACAAAAGGACTTGCTGCAAGAGTTTCAAAAGTTCTATAATGTGTTTCTTTTCCTTCCAAATAAGACAAGATTTCTGTTCTGGCATGTTCCACTCTACACAAAAATGACAATGGGAAACAAGCTGATATTGATCAATTTATCAATTTGAAAAGGAAGTTTCTATCATTCTATTTAAGATGAGTAATTTTTCCAAAACTTTAGAGAGAATCAGGGAAAAGAAATTTGAGAATATTGAAATATACCTATCATAATAGCGATGCAACTTTTTGGTCGGAAACCTCAGACTTTGGATGTAAATGTGAGCAAGGGAACTCCACTGCTGTTGAGATAATTCGAATTCAATGAATTTATCCCACAAGGTATGACATAAGTAGTCCTTCCCAACAAATGACAAGCCTCTTTTAAATAATCTGTCAGATAATATTAAGAGTTAATATTAATTGCTTAAATAGTCAAATAGCTAAATTTTTGCCTCGTTAAGCAAGAAGATCTAAGGAAATGAATTATTAGTGGGGTCGTAGACGGGGGGAAAGCATGCAAGAAAACGAAACATGTTATCAAAAAAGCATCACTCCAATGAGTTTACAAGATCAAGAAACAATGCAAAAACATCTGTTGTGAAAACTAATATGAAAAGCCATAATTTTATCAAGAGTTTATAGGATTTAATTCCACATGACAAAAAATATTATGTTCCTGTCATCAAGTGAAACAGGCATCTATTAAATACCCATCACAAGCACCTGTAAAGTTATACATATATACCCATTACAACTATTAAATGGCATGTCCATTAAATATATTAATTATTAAATAAAGGGTTTTGTGAGTTTTCTGTTTTCAAAGCAGTATTTTTGGCATGTCCCAGAGTCTCATAGTGTGATCGTTGACAATTGGAAACTAATGAGGAATTAAGCTTAAAGCTAGCTCCATGTTGTATAACCAAAGAATCTCCATCCTTGAGCCCAAAAAAACAATGAAGATTTTATTCATTCTTTTTTTCTTTTTAAAAGAACCTGTAAAGTTTTACTACCTCAATACTTTTACTATTTCAAACCCAATTACTACATATATGAAGAGCTCATGTCATAAATATTCTAAAACATAACTTTTTGATGGGATAATTCTATTGTTTGACAGTTACTCTAGAACTACACCATTGGACCTTAAAAAAGAAACAGTGTTGAACTTTGCTCAACAATTTTTTGAATCATTCACTTCCAATAACTGTCTATAGATTATGAGGATTACCTGGACCAGAATATGACAGAGAAATGATGAATTTTATCTCAACAGCAAAGAACTCTGGCCATGTATACTAATAATACGTCCTCCAAAAAATATACAAAATTCTGTTTATGTTCAAATCAATGCATAGGTTTTGCTTTAAAATCTTGTTCAGAATTAGTTGATAGCTGAAATCCTTAAATGGGTTTAGCAACAAAGTTCAGCCTCAAATTTGCTGGATCAGCTGACAAATAAAGAGCAGTAAAGTGCATGTTTCTTGGAATATTTAGTGTCTGTGGCTATTATAGAAGCTGCAATTCATTAAACATCAAGCTTACCTACGAACATCACATGGATCCTCAAAAGCCGACATACTGAAGCTACAATAGTCAACCCATACATGAACAGAATAGCTTGCTGACTGCACAGCTCTCTCAAACACTTCAACAACTTTGTCAACTGTGCATAAGTGTGATTTGTGATCAGCATACTTCCTCCAATAACCATAGCACAAGGGAAACTCGGACAAAAAAGAATCATACACTAAACATATTTTCTCTATGTCATCCTGCCGCACCAATAAAAATATGAAGTAGAGTTACTATAGTTCATGAGTTTATAAATTAATTCCAAATTAACCTTTGAAATATAGTATTCTACTCACGATATAAATAACTCACGGGGTATGTTTTTTCAATTGCTGCAATAAGTGCAGTCCATCCATCAAAATCTAATGAGCCTTCAGTAATAATTGCACGAAGTTTGAGCTCAGCAGAATCAACTGCAAAATTAAAATAAGAGAGAAACAGATCTTGTCAAACATAATTTAGCAAGCAAGTTGCTAGATCAAATTACACGAATTATCCTTATCTAGGATAAGTTAGAAGCCTCCTACAGCAACGTTTAAATTGTAAAATAGGAGACTAAAGCAATGTCCCCATTAGCATAAAAAAATCATCTAGAATGATTTAGATGTATCCCATGTAAACATGAATTAAATAACACAACCAGACACTCACATATACAACGACTTTCTCACAATCTCACATTTTGAGAGATTGTCAATAGAAATTTAAAATAATAAAAAATAAAAACATTTATATAGACACAAATTAAACATTGAATAATAGCATCGAAGAACAATTTCACATTTTTCTAGAACTAGCAAATTCGTTGGTAAGACTAAAGGTTCGTTTCAAACTCTGCTCTTTTACAACAGTATATTGTTACAATCCAACAGACCAAAGGCTCCAAACATGTTCATAAAAATTATCTTAACGAGATAAAACAAAGATAATTTTCTTTTTATTTTAGAAATATAAAAAATAACAGCTTGAGTTAGACTCAGGTAAAACTAACAACACCAACCAAGCCATTTCTCAAACAATCCTGAAGTCGACTACAAAAATCCTTTAGCAAAACTCCTTGGGATCTTCTACACATATTATCTTCCTTCACTCTAACATAATCTCCTCCGTTCCATCATTTCTTATCATGTTCATTCTTTCTTAATACTTTTCTCAAGTTAATTAAGATCATAGTTTGTACCGGCACCTCTTTTAGTTTCTCTTAAATGAATTTTTTCAACTTTCCTTAAAGTGTCATAAACCTCACTGCACAGCACATGACCAAACCACCTTAGGTGTATTTTTTTCTTATCTTATCATAAACCTCGCATAGCTTCATTTCTAATCTTATACTTCCTAGTGTTACCACAAATCCACCTAATCATTCTCATCTCTACTACCTCGTCGTATCGTATGGATTTGCAATCTCTTTGGAGCCCAACAGTTAGTGTCATACGATGTAGTTGACTGTATAGCTAACCTACAAGGCTCGATTAAATTAATAAAGTCTAACCCTCAACGCCTCAACTGAGTAGTACTCACAACTTACAACTATCACTTCAGTCAATTTACTTTTCCTATGGCACTACAAGCACTATGCAGCCACAATGTGATTTCCCATCCTGCATAACAAGATTATATCATTCTTTTGCACGAGACACGGGGTTTCGGACCATAAGTTAAGCTAGTTTAAGGGACCCATTTGGCAATGCCAAGTTATAAATGAGCTTGAATCATCAAAAAACCCAAACCTGAGCAAGTTATCACTTGATTTAACAAGACATCTCTTCAAATAACCATCCAATGAAAACACTTCCCATTGGAAAATACACAAGTGGGTCGTCAAGAAATGTCATTCTAATGTAGAATCAAGCCAAAATAAACCATTTTGAACCAAATTCCTATGCAGCTCGCTCAAGAACAAGCACAATCAAATTTATATGATACAGAAAGCGATTGAGGGACTGTGCGAGAGTGATACCTAGAGACTCCTTTTCAGTGACCTCAGATAGAGACTCCTTGTCGGAGCTAAAGATTTGCACCTCCTCTGCCTCGTCGCCGTACATTAGGCACTACCAGTTCCTGAACGGAACAAGAAAAAACGATCCGGCGAGAAGGAGAGCTAAAACCAAAACGGCGTGAATTATGTGCTGTGGCTACTTGTGTGTAGGCGGCAATAGAGAATGATCCGTGCACGCGCAACCCTGATTGTGCCGCGTAACTGGACCCACTTCAGAAACTGACGTGTCAAGATCTGCTGTTTCACTTTCCATTTGTCTATTGAAAATTGGGAGATAACCACTAAGGGTGGCGCAGTTGGTTAATTCAGCTGTGTGAGTGAGATGATGTATCAAGATCAATCTTCACTCAATACATCTTTAGAGTTGATGGTGTAAAAGACCACTTTGGTGCGGTAAGGTACCAAAAACTCTAGGTTAGGGTTAAGAGACATAGTCTCTTCCTGAACACCATTGGTTCCTTGTATGGTGCGATAAGGTGCCAAAAACTTTAGGCTAGGGTTAAGAGACATAGTTTCTTCCTGAACACTATTGGTTCCTTGTATGGTGCGGTAAGGTGTCAAAAACTCTAGGCTAGGGTTAAGAGACATAGTCTCTTTCTGAACACTATTGGTTCATTGTATATATATACCCCTTTAGGTCGTTGCTTATAAAAAAAATGGGAGATGATTGGGGCGTGAGTGGAACCAAAACAAGTGGATAGGATCCATTTTTTACGTCTCCCTACCGTGTGGTGACATGTGAGCGAAAAAAGGAAAAAGATGGATGAGCTTTCTTTTGCTTTTGGCATAGCGGGTTCCCATTGGGAGGCCCGCACGATGGGCTATTAGCTCAGTGGTAAAGTGCGTCCCTGATAATTACGTCGTTGTGCCTGGGTTGTGAGGGCTCTCAGCCACATGGATAGTTCAATGTGCTCATTAGCGTCTAACCTTGAGATATGGATCATCCAAGGCACATTAACATGTCATACTACTCCTGTTCGAACTGGGGTTTGAAACCAAATGAGAATTAATATGGGTCTCGTCCGTATTTGGTGTACGGTAATTACTTATGAATCCCTTATATTTAATATTTTTTTATCTGACACTGTTGATTTGTTAATTTTTGAATATTTTATTATATTCAATTTTTTTATCCGACAATCATGTTGGACGGAAAATTCATTTAAGCTACTATGTGTTGTGCACATGTTTTAATAAATTTTGATATGGCAAAATTATTTTTACCTTTACTCCTCCTCCTCCTCCTCTTATTTTTTCTTCTTCTTCTTTTTGAAATGGCAAAATAATTAAATAATAAATTATTATGACGAGGACCGGTGCAGCCACCGTTCGTGGCCGGACAAGCGATGCTAGTGGTGGCTACAAAACGAGCCACTAGCAACCAAACTCGTCGGCAATTTCGAAGGACAGTGTCATTTCGTCGGAGGAGAAGTGGAGGAGAGCCGAAGCAGTTCATCGTGGTCAGGTTAAGAAATCGTCGTCGATAAGAGGCGGAACCGTCGTCAAGTCTGGCAATTTTAGTAAGAGCCATAGCTGCGACCGGCTAAGGTATTGTAAAATGTAAAGAGCTTACATTCATTTCTCATATATTTCTAATTTGAAATTAACCTTATTTAAATTAGGTTTATGTTTTTTTTTTTTCAGGGGCAATACAATGCAGATTGTTGTTCTAGTGTTCTCTCTGACGTCGTTTGTATTCTAATATCGATGAGCAATGGTTGCTCTTCTTGATTAAATTCTTGTTGTAGTTGTTCTTTATAAGATTAAGTTTATGAAGAAGAATAAGAGTAAGAGTAAAGGTAAAGGCAATTTTGCCATTTCAAAATTTGTTTAAACATGTGCACGACATATGGTAATTAATATGAGTTTTTCGTCCAACATAATTGACGAATAGAACAATGAATAAAATAGAGTATCCAAAAGTTGACAAAATTAATAATTCAAGGGCGCCATATGAAAAAAAATGTTATGTATAAAAGGTCCATCAATAATTACCCCATATCTTTACGTAGGCTCTAGGAAGCAGGAGCAAGAGCTCAAGCCTCCAACTCTGTCCCAATAGGCCAAGTCTCCAACTCCGAACCAAAAGACTCCAAATTTATAATATTTTTAAAACAACTACCCTTAAACAAGACAACAAATTTCTAGTATGCTCCTCTAATTTTTAGTTCAAAAAGACATCAATTAGATATGAAAGGTATTCCTTTTTTTTTTTCTTCATCGGCGTGAAATGTATTCATAAGAATGATAAAAACATGTCTAAAAAATATAGGAAGAATGTATAGTAAATTATTGCATGTACATGCATGAGTTAACATTTGTACACCTAACAATACATAATTGTAAGGGTTAAATGGTTTGATACTCGTTGGACTATCTGAAATTATAGAATTGTCTCTCAATTAGTACAATACGCTAAATCATTTGTCCACATCAAGGGTTCCATGTCACCATAACATGTCACCGTTCACTCACATTTACTCTCTTTTGTGATCCATATTCGCAAGCGCAATTTCACACCAAAAAAATCATAAAGAAGAAGAAAAAAACATAATTTTTAGATTAAATCCATTGAAATCCATTGCATCAAAAATAAAAAATGTCTTTCTCACTCTCTTATTTTCTGTATAGTTCTCGTGATAATCAAATGGATAAGAAACAAGATAGCAATAGTCAGTTCTTTAATCAAATGCTCACGGAATGTTATATGTATATATAATTGTTTGTATTGTATCCCATTTCAAAGCAGTGTCTACAAAGTAACTGGGATATCATTTCAGTTTGTTCAGTTTTTTGTGTGTTTAGGTTGCCTAAAACGGCGTCGTTTTGGGCAAGCTAAAACACACAAAAGCTCACCTTTTTACTTGCCATGGAAGTCTGACATGGACGATTGAACTTTTGTAGCATGAGTACGTGGCAAAAATGATGACGTGTGCTATAGCAACAGGCTGTAATAGTGACATGTACTAGTTTATAAAAATTGATAAGTCATCTGAACAAGTGAAAGCCCAAGTTGATGACCAACTCTAAAATTGGGTACCGTGTAAAGAATCTAAAACCATAAATTTTACCCTAATTATAAATATCTATTTATAGTTACTTCATTTGTTGCGGTAATCTTAATTTTTTTTTAGCTAAAAAAAAACAATTTTATTACATCGATCAAATCATTCTCCAAAAGTGTTACAATAACTATTAGTTCTTTGTATATATACATCTTTAAGTCGTTGCAAGAAAGTATTTCGGCACCTTTCTGTATATTAAAAAAAAACTATCAGAGTCTGACATAGAAATCGCAGACCGAGCAAGTGTTCGAGTCACAAAATCGCAGACTCACTAACAGGAAAAAAAAAAAACAAAAAAAACAACTGCCGAAAGCCTCCCCTTTCTTTCATGATATAAAGTTGTTAACACTTAACACAACATGTTATTAAAATTCTCATCAAACCCTAACTGGTTGTGCAATGGGTTTTCCCTTGAAATATGTTCAGACCACAAAATGTGTCGGTGTCATTGGATCGATATTGATTCGTCTCATATCTCTTTTTATTTTTTCAAAGGGACACACAACAAACCTACCGACTTCAAAGATTCAAGAAATTGATTTTTCATTTTATAAAATGCCAATTTTCTTTTTCTTGGCCCATTTGATCATGACAACAACATTCAAGCAAACTTCACGACAAAAGATATTGCAAATACTGATTAACCTTTAAAGCTTTTCTTCATCAAATAAATAAAGAACAACAAATGAACCGTTAACTGGGAGTCAACTTGTCGATCGAGAGAAACAGATATGATAGAGATTGGTGAATAGTTAATTACACTTTTATTTTTATGTTTTTTTTTTTGTAATCTTACAACTACAGTATTTATGCTATGGTTTTATTCACCTATCCTAAATTTTTTCTCTCAAGTTGAAAGTAGAAAACAGCCCCCACAGTCAACTGCTCAGCTTTCTCTCCG
>JAYMTH010001317.1:0-15411 GCA_036897465.1 Pelargonium australe | reverse complement strand
GGTCCATTTCAAAATAGAGAGATCAAATTGGTTCACTTTTGATAGTACAGGGACTATAGGAGTAATTAATCCTTTAATAAATATTTAACTCCTTATCCATTTTTAACCCTCTTTTTTCCTCATTTTTTTCTCTTACAAACCCAATTAATATATATTTTATTTAAAAAAAAAACATAAATACTTAGGTTGTCCACAAAGCAGACATGTGAGATTGCTGGGTTGAGCTCAGTTTTCTTACCAGACAATTTACAGGGGCAGATCCGAAGTTCCCACAAAACCCAGGGGCAATATTGTCAATTTGATTACTGTACAAGGGTTTATGAAGGGCTTAAACACCACTCTCTCTCATACCCAATTCCTCTCTCCAAGCTCCATCAATGGCTGTTCTTCGTCTTCTACTTCACCGATCCATCAACCCAAACTAGCTCTTAAACCCAGACCCAATTTCTCGTTTTTGCCCCTAAAGTTCCAATCTTTTTCCTCCCCTGCCCCTCCCATGTTGAAGCTCCTCTCCTCCCGCGTTCACGCCCAGGCCTTATCGCCGGCGCTCCGAGTCGGGGCCGGCGAGTCGAACTCGCCGATTCTGAGAGCGTTGAGCTCGCTCAGAGGGTTGGGTCGAAGTAGTGGTTTGGGCCGGAGTGGCCGGGCATTTTTCTGCTCCGAATCGAATGATGGGTCCGGGTCGGACACTGAGCAGGTCCGAGCGATTGAAGTCGATGCCGAGGAGGCTGAGTCGAAGAGCTCGTCTGCTATTGTGCCCGCGAATCCCAGGCCTGAAGATTACCTAACGGTTTGTATTGAATTTGATTTTTTGTTGTTGTTGAAATTGAATGTGTGTGTGTGCTTAAGATGTGTTTGTTTGATGTGAAAGTGGAGAGAAAGTGAAGGGGAATTGTTTATGTTTTGAGTTGGAAAATAAAGATTTGCTTGTCACATTGTGTTTTTGTGATGGGGACTTAAGGTATTGAAATTTAATATATAGCTGAATTGTGTTTTAGGAGCTGTTAAGATGTAGATGTTAAGGTTTGGTGACAAAAAAGTTTAATTTTGTTAGCATAGATGAGAATGTTGAGGTGGATGTGTGGTAACACTAGAAAGGAGAAATTTAGGAATGAGACTTATTCAAGTAAATATTGAGGTACTGAAGATAAGATGCGAGAAAATTGTTGAAGATGGCTTGGTTATGTGGAATGTAGATAGACTAGTGACCCCGTGAGAAAAGGTGAGAGAACTCAGTTAGGAGAAGTTAAAAGGGGGATGGGTAGACCTAAGTCAATGCTAGAAGTAGTAAGGAAAGACGTGATGGCACTTGGCTTAGCTAAGGAGATAGTATTAGATAGGATATAATGGAGGAGAAGAATACGAGTAGAAGATTGAGTTTTGCTATTGGATTCATGTTGCCGACCTCAACATTATTCAAGAAATGGCTTTGTTGTGGTTCTCTAGTTTTAGGCAGTCTAGCAAATTCGTATAATGTACAATGTTATTATTACATTATTCTATATGGGTAGTGATGGTGTGTGAGCTGTTATTCCACACTTTCATGGAAAAGTTAAAATTTTCTGTTCGCCAGTTTATGCACTGGCACCTGATGGCATTAAGTTTTTCAAATTTCTGAATAATTTTCCCATTGGTTGATTTCATTCTAGTTGGTATTGCACTCTTATAGAAATTGTTAGAATATGAAGTTAGATCTTTCATCTTTGATAAAGAATTTGGTACAAGGAATTCACTCTATTTTGGTAACCCTCTATGAATTAACATTGTTGTCCCCTAAGTGGCAATTGGAGTAATATGCTATATTTATGGATTGCATGATGGCTATAAAGAAGTAGCCTTCATAAATTTTTGCATAATGTTTGTGTCGATTATTGTTTTCATTAAGTCAGTTCTAAGTTCTTTGGTCGTAATCAAATATATCCTGGGCACTGTTAACATGATCACTGAATGATGTTGAAACCAATATATCACTATAAAATTTAGGCAAACTATTTAAGAACTTTTCAAGCACTTTTCTAGTCTTATACGTTGTTTATTCACTGTGAATGTTCTTTCATCTTTCTTGACAGGTTATTGCATTACCGCTGCCGCATAGACCACTTTTTCCAGGTTTTTACATGCCAATTTATGTGAAGGTACGATAGGTTCCATCTTAGTACATTGAATGTTTCATTACTTTCATAGTTTCTCATATCACTGCATAAGGGTATGCTCACATAATACATTTAAGTAGCCTATAGATTAAATTTTTGGAAGTGGGAATACAAACATGAAGAATGAGAATTAATGTATCATTTTCTCTGCAGGATCCCAAGTTGTTAGCAGCTCTACAAGAAAGCCGAAAACGGCAAGCCCCATATGCTGGTGCCTTCCTTCTGAAAGATGAACCAGGAACTGATGTTAGTCAGGTATCTGGCTCTGAAGCAGAGAAAAACTTAGCTGATATTAAAGGAAAAGAGTTATTGAATCGTCTTCATGAAGTTGGTACACTTGCACAGGTATGCTGCAAATTTTTCTGGTATTTCAATTTGCTCATTCTTGTGAATTGAAAAACCAAGCGATATCTATTGTTGTTTGTTTATAATGTGATTTACATGACATACCAGATCACAAGTATCCAAGGAGACCAGGTTATCCTTATTGGTCACAGGCGACTTCGAATAACAGAGATGGTGAGTAGGAAGGATCAAGAAGAACCCTAATTTTGCTTTATTTGATATTGCCATTTCGATCTTTCTGGATAAAAGTAATTATTTTGTGCAGGTCAGTGAGGATCCTCTTACGGTCAAAGTTGATCATCTGAAGGTACTACCTTTATTTGTTAAATATTTTCAAATTCTTTGATTATTTTATGAATAATGAATGACTTTATATACTCAAGTAGATAATTCCATTACATTCCTTCTTAATGGGCCTTTCTGTGTGTTGCAGGAGTTACCATATGACAAGGATGATGATGTTATTAAGGCAACCTCATTTGAGGTCATATCAACCCTAAGAGACGTTCTAAAGACTAGTTCTCTTTGGAGAGATCATGTTCAAACATATACTCAGGTGTGTTGTTCTTCCAATAATTTGGTCTATTTCTGTCCATTATCCTCAATCATAAGTTCTGCGCAACTCCTAGAAACGTGTTTAACAGCCTTTTCATATCATTTTCCAGTTGCCAAGTTTCACTTATATCGTTTATCAAGCATATTTTCTTTTGGTACTTTAGTCATACATCTCTCTTGAATCTAACGGGATGATTGTTTCGGTTGTAAACTTTTTAAGTTGTTGTTATGAGCATTTCCTATTTTAATCCATTTATAACACTACGACCACCTCACCTGTAAAGTTAAAGATCTCATAAGCTATTCTGGCAATTACTATCCCGTCGTCTTGAAACAAATTGTTGATGTTGTATGATCATATATTCAACGAAATCATCCCAATCTTCCATTTTTTGCATGTATTGTCGCATCTTCTCATTCTATATTATGTGGGTTGTCATCCATCAAGTTCAAATAAAGTAGCAAATTTATATTTGTTTGTTTGTTAATGAAATTTAAGTATTCTTTATTATGTTTTCCAACATTTTAACTCTGATACTTCTCTATCCAGTTTTGGCAATGCCAGCAAAAGTTTGTTGTGTGCGCTTGCTTGCTTGAGTTTGAATGATCACTTTCTCTTACTTGGTCACAATGCTTTTCTGATTTTTTTCAACATCTGCAGCATGTAGGTGACTTCAATTTTCCAAGGTTAGCTGATTTTGGAGCAGCCATATCTGGTGCGAACAAACTGCAATGCCAGCAAGTTCTTGAAGAGCTTGATGTAAGTAGCACTTATCACGATTGCATTTGAAATGATGCCCGATACAGAAAGTCCTGCTAGATGAGAAGTACATCTATTTTGTAAAAGTTGTGAGCCTTCAAAACATTTTTAGGATCTTACAGGATACATTTCAAATTTCAATGTTACATGACTTACATCTAAGAATGCTTTTGTGACTCTACTTCTTTTTGCTATCAGGTGCATAAGCGATTAAAGCTTACTCTGGAATTGGTAAAGAAAGAAATGGAGATCAGCAAGATTCAGGTATATGCCTTTGTTTCTTGTTGCATAACTCTGTCCGAAACTTTTCCTATAGTTGGAATGGGTTCTGACAATGATACACTCTGTACCCTTTGGGCTTATTTAGGAATCTATTGCAAAAGCTATTGAAGAAAAGATAAGTGGCGAGCAACGCCGTTACTTGTTGAATGAGCAGCTTAAGGCAATCAAAAAGGTATATGGCTCTGTTGTACTCTTTGTGTTATGTTTTATATATGATTTTTATCAAGCTATATAGCTATGGAACTATGCTCTTTCCATCCTAAAATATGACCTCTATAGTCTATGCTAAATTTGGTTGTAAAAAATTAAGTTTCCACTTTCCTTTCTGACTACGGAATCACACTTGGATTAGTAATAGTATCCATAGAAAGTTAGTTTAAACCACTTGAATTTGATTAACGAAGGCACATTGGGGAAGTCAAACACTAAACAATATTCATAATGTTTGCAAAAAATCAAATAGGTCACTTATTTGGGAGTGCAAAAAATCTCTTAAATGTTATTTTTAGAGGATGTTATTGACATTTATTTCAATTGCCTTTGTGCAGGAACTAGGTCTGGAGACGGATGACAAAACAGCACTCTCTGGTAAGTTTCTCTTTTCTGCTAAAATTCATTGTTGTTAGAATCTGGCTCTGGTTGGCAGTTTACTGCTCTCTGCAGTAGACATGCTTGGGAAGTTTAATGATCTAGTCAGATGATATTAGAAGTTCTAATCCTGTCGTGTGTGATGATGAAATGCTTGAGAAGTTTGAAATAATGTGAAAAATGACATTATGTATTTAGGGCTGGGAATTTGGGTCATGACCCGTGACTCAACCCAAATACCACACAAATTTAAGTAGGTTTGGGTTCAACTTAATCTTGTTCATGTCAATCCCGCTTGACCTCATCAATTAAATGGGTCATAAAAAGTTGCAACTCATTTAAGGAAAAAATGGTATAATTTATATCTTTTAAAAAATTACATAATTTTGAACTCAATTATTTACATGTGTTGACTGTGTTGTGTCCACCTGCTCATAAATGGGTCATGTTCGTGTCGTGTAATTCAACCCGTTTAACTAGCGGGGCGTGTCCCATTTAACAAAATACTAAACTTTCAACATGACATGAACACAACCCGCGAACACTTTGCATGTATATGTAGCCTTCTTGTAACTGTGTATAATTTGTGTAATAATCAAAAGTCTTCAGCTCTGAGTAAGACAATAAACTTGTGAATTTTAGACACTGATGTAAATGTTTCCATGCTTGTGTGCCTCGTTTTCGTGCAGCAAAGTTTAGGGAAAGGCTTGAACCAAACAGGGAGAAATGCCCTCCTCATGTTTTGCAAGTCATAGAAGAAGAGCTTACAAAGCTGCAGCTCTTGGAAGCCAGTTCCAGTGAATTTAATGTGACTCGTAACTATTTGGATTGGTTGACTGCGCTGCCTTGGGGAACTTACAGGTTCGTTTGTTCTCTCTGCCAGGTCTCCAGTAATGGTTTCTTCATTCCAATTTTTTAATTATTTGGATTTTGGGCTGGCCATAGTATAATGCATCTTTATTTGAAATAATTTATACAGCCTCTTACAATTATCAATATGTTACTTTAATTAAATGTACAGTGATGAGAACTTTGATGTCATCCGGGCGCAACAAATTCTTGATGAAGATCATTATGGATTAACTGATGTGAAAGAAAGAATATTGGAATTTATAGCAGTTGGCAAACTTCGAGGAATGGCACAAGGTCAGTATAGTTCATTTGTTTTGTTTCCTTCTATGATTGTGTGGGGGAATGAGTAAATGAATCTAAAATTGTGGGTCCCAAATATAACATTATTGTTGTGATATAATGAATAGTCTAATACCAGCATCTAAGTTATCGTATAGGATACTAGTGCCAGACAAAGATAGTTTATCTGGCTTACCAGCCATAACTTTGGTGTGTTAGATCTTCATATGTACACGACAAGGTTAGATAGTTCCTGATGCTTTGCCGATAATTCGCAGGAAAAATCATCTGTCTCTCAGGCCCGCCTGGAGTGGGCAAAACTAGTATTGGCCGTTCAATTGCTCGTGCTTTGAACCGTAAGTTTTATCGATTTTCCGTGGGTGGATTAGCTGACGTTGCTGAAATCAAGGTAACTAGAAATTTCAGATGCTGCATAATCATCAAAATATTTCCATTAAGTTGTGCAATGAGATGTGGTTAGGCAACAAAGGTAATAACATGAATCCTTAATTATAACCAGGGACATCGTCGAACCTATATCGGTGCCATGCCAGGGAAGATGGTGCAGTGCTTGAAAAATGTTGGAACGGCTAATCCTCTTGTCCTAATCGATGAGATTGACAAGGTAAGCTTGTCCTGTCATGTTACGTTTTGAGTTTGATGGAGCTGAATTCTGAATCTGGTTTGTAGCTTAAGACGTATAGTTTAGTAGCTTTTTAATATTAGCACATTGCTAGTTGTATTGTGTGTGTCTACTGTGAAAAATCTCTCTTTACGTACTGTCTGCTTCTATCGAGATTGAATGTTTTTTTATGCGGTGTGTGACAGTTGGGAAGGGGACATGCCGGTGACCCAGCCAGTGCTTTGTTGGAGCTTCTTGATCCCGAGCAAAATTCAAACTTTCTAGATCATTATCTTGATGTGCCAATTGACCTAACAAAGGTTAGTTATTGCGAAACCATGTAGATATTTAGGTTTTTGTCTTTTGCAGTTTTGTGCAGTTAATGCACGACTCCAAGTGATATAGATTTATGTTGATGTACAGTCTCGACTCTTGTGTAGTTATGAGATCTTAGTTAGTGTTTAGATTAAAAAGTTTGGAATGGAAATGAGAATCAAGAATGGAAATGGGAACGAGGTTCCTATTCCAAACATGACTAAAAAAAATGAGATTATCATTCAAACATGAACAACGAGATTATCATTCCTGTTGTGATTCTTTTTTTCCATTCATGAACAGAATTTCTAATCCAAACACTACCTTAGTGAATGTTGCATTACATGCTACCTAACAGTTTTGCTGCAGGTTTTGTTTGTTTGCACAGCAAATGTCGTGGAGAATATTCCAAATCCTCTCTTGGACAGAATGGAAGTCATTGCCATCGCTGGATATATAACTGATGAGAAAATGCATATTGCAAGAGATTACTTGGAGAAGGCCACACGGGAGGCATGCGGTGTCAAGCCTGAACAGGTAGCTCTTCTATTAGATATTTGTTATCGTCATTCGTTAATGCCTCTATGTTTGTAGGGATTAGAACTGGTGATCTGATCATTGTTGGGGCCTTGGGGGTAAATAATTGTAGCGAATATGAATAAATATGATACCTTGAGCATTGAAAATATTAGAGTGGAGACGTGTAGTGTAGGTATGAACTATAAACTGAGATTGAGTTGTGGAGTGAATGTGATATAATTTGTTTACCAGGTACTTTTTTCTGCTAAATAAAGCAATAATTTTCAGAGATTAAAGAATCTAACCCAAAAGTGGCTTATGCTAATACTAACCATTGACAATAACATTATCGGGAGAGGTCATAAATTTTGGTCCGGGCGCCTAAGGATACCTATGAGAATAAAGAATAGCCCAAGCCAAAGCAATGAGATTATGTCACATCATAAAATTTCACATAAATCCACCCCAATGATCTGCTTCTCATTGGATACGGCAAATTTTAATATGGTGTAATTATTTCACTGGTGGCTTATTCTAATACTTGTTTTTTATACTGATGATTATTTTAACAACTAAGAAATCTAGAAGTTGAAACTCTATTTCAGGTTGAAGTGACTGATGCAGCTCTTCTCGCTCTTGTGGAAAGTTATTGCCGAGAGGCTGGGGTTCGGAATCTTCAAAAACACATAGAAAAGATCTACCGTAAGGTATGTTGAATGAGCACAGCTTCGTTAGTAAAACATGGAGTGATGGTATGTTATTGCTCCGGTAAAATTACGATTTATGTTTACATTGTAAGATGCTTCATTATATTTTGTTCTGATGGATTTGGTAGTGTCATTAGCTGGATCATTGAGGCATGCCAATTATGGAAACACGGATGAGTTAGTTTAGATTTACTATTGCTAATTGTTCTCTTTTTATGTTTTCTTGCAGATTGCACTGCAGCTTGTGCGACAAGGAGCATCAAGTGAAGCTGATGTTACTCCAGTCAAGGTTGAGGAACCTGATGAAGCCAAAACTGCAATCGGTAATGAGTCGGATCAAAATGTTATTGAGTGTGAACTTGTCCAGGATAGCAGCAATTCTGAAACCTCATTGCAATCAGAGACCGTGCTGGAAGATCCCTCTATTGATTCAAAGGTATTTTTAGAATCTCAATTTCCAAGTGATCTCGTGATCAGTATCAAGGATAGAGAGTCGTGTGACTCATGTTTCTTCCAGCTTTACACATTATTTCGGGCTGAGTTTCGCTTCGCTACGGTTTACTGACTAGAGCTGGTAATGTGTGTCATCACAAGTGACCCAACATGAAAACGACACGGCATGTCTAAATCTGCGTCACATGAATATTACATGTGATGTGTTTGTGTTGGCCCATTCAACACATAGTCAACCTTCATCACGACATGAGCACGACACATGCACGAATTGCCAACTCTATTACTGACAAATGGGTTCTAAACCCTTATTTGTCTTCATCATTTTACGCATTGTAATGGCTGTTAGTGTATTATTATTCCTGACAGGATACAAAAGAAACTGAGAAACTCGAGGAAGGTGAAGTTACAAAGGAAATAGCGAAAGTGTTGGTCGATGAGTCAAACCTGTCGGACTTTGTTGGCAAACCTGTATTCCAAGCTGACCGCATCTACGATCAGACACCGGTTGGAGTGGTGATGGGTCTTGCGTGGACTGCAATGGGTGGTTCCACGCTTTATATAGAAACCACGCAGGTCGAGCAAGGAGAGGGAAAAGGATCTCTCCACGTCACCGGGCAACTCGGAGACGTAATGAAAGAAAGTGCTCAAATTGCTCACACAGTTGCAAGAGCAATATTGTTGGAGAAGGATCCCGAGAATCCCTTCTTCGCTAACTCCAAGCTTCATCTCCATGTTCCTGCCGGAGCCACCCCGAAGGATGGGCCGAGCGCTGGTTGCACCATGATCACGTCAATGTTGTCCCTTGCCATGAAGAAGCCGGTCAAGAAGGATCTAGCGATGACAGGGGAGGTAACACTAACCGGGCGGATTCTTCCAATTGGTGGGGTATGTATTTCGATACCTTCATCATTGATCTTTTTTTTTTTTTTGTCCATCATTATGACATCATAACATAGCTCCAATCTTGTTTTACAAGTGATGATGCACATGAAGTTAGGGGTGGTAATTCGTATATTCAGGTCATGTTTGAAAGTTTTGTATTATGTTAAATGTGTCAATCTGAACACGGCCCGATTACTAAACAGTTTGAGTTCCACTACACAAACACGACCCATTTATTTGCAGATTGACACGACACGCTCAACATGTTCAAATAATTAGGTTACAAATTACACAACACTGACACATTTAAATTAATATGCTCAGATGTCATTATTGACACAATACCTTATAAAATTACCATTTTACCCTTAAATAGATCACTAAATGGGTTACGTGGCCCGTTTATTAAACATGTTAGGAGAGTCTAACATGTTTGACACGAACATGACACGGTTAAGGTAAACATTATTAGGCTACTGAATTCTCTTTCTTCTTTATGATCAGGTGAAGGAGAAAACTATAGCGTCGCGGAGGAGTGAAGTGAAGACAATTATATTCCCGTCAGCAAATAGGAGGGACTTTGATGAGCTCGCGCCAAACGTGAAGGAGGGTCTTGATGTTCACTTCGTGGACAACTACAATCAGATATTTGATTTAGCGTTTAGCGACGAACAGAGCTCAGACAAGTAAGCTTTTCTTGTCCTCCAATTCTTGATGTGATTTAAACTCGCGGGAACCTAGTTTATGCTAGAAACAATCCCAGTTTTTTACCGATATTGTTAGATGATAGACCAAATTTATTTCACTCTGTTCCTGTTAGTATAAAATTTATGGCAGCCATTTGTAAAACTGTGATAGCTGTCCATTTACTCTGTTCTCGTAAAATTTTGAACCAAACTGAGCGTATTTTACGAGTTCATTATACTTCGTATTATTTTTTGAACTTTCAGCAACAAATGGTAGATGAATAAAGGAGCTATTGCTTTGTTATTGTGATCTGTTCATTTATTGGGTTTGATTGAATTCGACCTTTTTTTCTTCGGATTAATGACTTACAAATTGTTCATAGAAGTTAGTATCGACACGCATGCCAGATGTGATTGGTTATGTTGTGCATAATGTGTTGGGTCGTGATCATGTCAATACAACAGATTTAGTTATTGTGCTAAGCGTGTTTCGCTTTTTGTTTCGATTATCTAAAATTAGTTTGATCCAATTATTTAAGCACTTGGGTTTGGCATGATATTGAGGGGCTTTATATGGATTCCTCCTTTTTACACTAAAAAAAAAAGAACACAAATGAAGTGGGTTGGTGTGTTTTTGACATCTCTCAAAATTGTGATTCCAATATTGAGAAAGAGAACAAAGCAAACCAATCTAATCTAATCAAAAGAATTAGAAATGAGTCATGCTTGCTTGACAATCATTCCCAAAATCTTGCACTTGTCATCATTAAAGACATTTGCTCCTATTAATGCCCAATTTGCTATTCATTATTGCTCAAATCTCCTATTTTTATTGGCATTTTGGGTTCTAAATTGTTATTATATGTGATCATTGAAAAGTTGGATTGACATGTAGGATATATGAGATCCAATGATGGATTTGATTAAGATCCTTTGTAGATTTTTAGAATTTTGATTGGTTACTTTTGACCAAGAACAATAACAAACAATATGTGTAAAGTAATGCTAGTTAGGATCTTGAAATTTTTCGAAAATTTGGTTATTGCACTGTTTCACATTGATCTACTATTACGTTCAAAATTCTAATCATATGCATTACAACTGGACGATCTTATGAAGATTTGAAAATCACAAATTAATTTACTTTCGCTAGAGTGTTTAATTTCATGTCAAACATATATTACACCACTCAATGCTCTAACTCCCATTCCAGAAATGAATCGAACTGTCTCACAACGTTCTAAATCCAGCTCACGTACCGCTTCAGTAAAACTAAATAAATCAAGCTCTAATATTTTTTAAAATGCATTAAAATAAAAGGTTTAGGAAGAAGCAAATGACACCATGCAATCTTATGAATGGGTTGAATCTTGCATCACATCTTTTGAAACAAAAAATAAAAATTAAAGAAATGTATAGAGAAAGAGAAGAAGATAAAATTGTTTGTGACATGAAAATGGCCTTTGGATGGAGACTCACCAATAAATAACAAAGAACTCATCATCATCATCCTCTACTCAAATTGGTACTTGTTTTTTTTTATTCTTTTTTCATTATCATTCCTTTTCAAGTTTGGTGGGATCTCAATAAATTTGGATGATGATGATGATTTATGATGATGCCCTAATGAGAATGTAGACATTTCTTGAGACTTTGACTCTCCATGACCTAAAAATCTTGAAAATGAAATGTCTATTTCATGATGGACCCAACTTAGATTTCATGCATGCCTCACTTAATTGATTAATTAATTAATTGCATGTGTGGTTTTTAATAATTAATTAGTAAAATAAATAGGGTTTTAATTGGAGTGTGATCTTATAGAGATTTTATGCATGCACCTTCAATATTAAAGAAATGCCCACGTGTGATCTTTGTGATATTATATTAAAGTAATTTAAAAATTTGCACTACTAGTTATGATATTATAGGAAATTAATTATATATGATATGATCACACAATCTTCTTCAATGGCAAATGATTGGAGGAGACTCATTGATCCTATGTGTATGTGACTAACTTGTTTATAAGACCCACCATCACATCATCTCATGCTTGCTCAACCCTCTTGCATTTTCTCTAAATATATATATGTGCTTTAGAGGAATTATTTATTGGAGTGTTGTGTTTGTTTATGTTATGTAAATTTTAATGTAAATATTGTATGAAAAGTGTCATACAACGCAAGGTGCAAGAGTTTTATATTTTTTTATGTGTTAATTTGAAATTTATTTCAATTACTATAACGATTGTGAATAATAATAACAGTATACTATATAAAATACAATTGAGATAAAATTTACAGACATAACCCAAATTATATCCCATAAACACCAAAACTAATGTCCTACAATATGAGGTTCTTCTCATCCTAAAATCTTAAAATTTGATCTTTATTCTAAGTTTTGTTGGCATCTTAATTTGTAATAAATTCCCAAAGCCAAAGCCAACTATTTGAAAATAAGACAAATGAAAATAGTGTAGAAGTCCTTGTTTGATGATTAGCTAATCAACTTTCCATGATTCTTTGGAGAATTGTGTGTGTGAGAGATGTAAGCATGTAATGTCATATATAGCTAATTGATACTTATTCCAAGTCACATCTCCACCAAGAGAGAATGTTACTATATATATTTTTGTTTGTGGTGTTCAATTCAAGTGAACATCATCAAAAGACTAATATAAAGAAAATGGATAAGATTGGATTTGACTGGGTGTTGCTGATGCAGCATATATACACACACATCTTACTTAGATTCTAACATACAATTGATTTAAATTAATCTCAAGATTTTTCTTAGCATAACAATCCATAGATTATTATTGAAGAAGCACACTTAGTTACAACCTAAACTGAAATTAAGAGACTAGACTTGGCCTAGAAACCCGGGACAAACCGGATCCTACATCGCTGATCTATCACACCTTGGGGTGACCCCAAACAGAACCAAAAACACCTACCCTAAGTAGCAAAGCAGACACTGACAACAAAAATCCTAGCACGAGATCCTTAACGGCTACAAAGGCAAAACAAAAACCCCCACCCTACGCCGCACACATGCAATCCATAGTTTCATTTGAGTTGATAAAATGAAAATGATTATATAGTTTGATTGAGTTGATAAAATCATGACGAAGTAAATTTGAATTTGCGTTAGTAATTTGAGATTAAAGTGATATTATCGCAACATGCAAAAATCATACAGTGCACTTGAAATTAATTAACAGCAGAGTTCATTATTTTAACGACATATGTATTATCATAAACAACTTCAGATTAGTTGAAGTTATTTTGTTTTAAGAATTCCACTTACTTAAAATTTAAAAAACGATAAAATGGATATTTTTTCTTCAAAATTTCTTATTGGAGAGTGAAATAATGATGGAAAACAATAGAAGCATAACTATAAAAAAGCTTTTATTATTATTTTATTATTATATGTTATTACTTTTGAAATCCATCATGATATGATATGATATATGGAATAGCGGCCGCCTACCCAATATTTGTATATCCATGCACTTTTGTTTTGTGAACCTTTTTATATTTCTCTATTTGTTTTATTTTATATGTACACACATGAACATAACATATGGCTAGTTATTGAACAAGTGTTGGGCATCTATATGTGCCGACTAGCTTGTTTTTATCTCTTCGCAGCCACACACAATCCATAGTTTCATTTGGTCATGTGTGCTATTATTTGGGGGTCATGGTGGTGATGAGGAGCATCAACAATGTTGACCTAAAAAGAGCACTCATGATATGGTGAGGAGAGAGACTTTGAGAGCTTGACCTAGAACTAGCTATAATGAAATCTTGGTGGGTCATGTTGATGGAGACTTGGAGAGATGTTTTATGGGTAGGGTTAGCAATTCGTGTGTTTGGAACGGGTTGTGTGGTATATGTTTCGGTTATGTTTCTCAGTTTCGTGTCCTGTTTGTTTTGGTAAAATATTGGTTATCTTCTTTGTTTGGAACAAGTATTTTTCTTAATTACTCTATTCCCATGACATGCTCTACTAGGAGACTGGAATTCATATGTCTTATGACATAAATAATTGGATTTATTTGAGACCGCCACATCAATTAGCGAGATAAGAAACCACTTGAAAATGAACAAAAATAGTTAATTAGACAGACGACAAGACATCACACACAAGCGCACAACCTAGTAGGGAACACATGGTCGTGGTTCATCAGGGTTGCCTCCATACCCACTACACCATGCTTGTAATCCCCCGTCTAGCTAGAAGCTTAGATTTAAGTATTCCAGGCCTTATCCAGTTCGCACAAAATCCTAATTCATCATATAGTAATAATTAGATTTAATGTGTTTGTGATTTCTCAATTACATTAAAGGCTTAATTAATATCCATCATCAATCACAGTTGAGAAGTCACTTCACCTAAATTAACTAATAAAGAACGATAAGTTTCTCTATAAATACAACACTTGGTCTAAGGTTCGGATTGCGTTAATCCTCATTTTGACATTTGTTACAACTTATTCATTCTCTAGAGTTCCCACTCTCCCATGTCATGGTATTCACTCAACGCATGCTTAGTTGATGTGTATAATCTTTAAGACTGCACAAAACTGGAATGAACTCATATGATTGTATCCAAAATAGTTGTTGATCGACGAGAATAACAATTTAGACTATAATTCGGGTAAAGATTGATCATCACAAAATTCAGCTACACTCGTAATCCAAATTATATTATATATATGTATGTGGTAACATTATCCACAAAATAATCATCTACTAGGGCGCCAACTTATTGGAGCACTAACACATTGAAATCTTCCATAAAGTTGCTATACCTCGTCACGTGTTTTAACTCAAATATTCATTAATTTTGAGATTTAGCAATGACTCATATTGGAATAATATATTGTATAAAATAAAATTAAATATATACTCCTCGTCCAGCTAGGAGCATCCTGTACTTTATTAAATTCAGGGAGGGCAAATTGGGGAATACAAAAAAACTTTTGATGACGTTGGCGCAATATAAAAAAATTGATCCGACGTGTCAGTGTGACCCACAAGTATGCGTGTCAACGTGGCGGCGCCACACAGAAACAGGAAATTTTATCCGCGTACAAGCCGACGACGGCTGCCCAATGATTTGATGCCACGTGTAGCGACGTGAGGTGTGACCAAAGCAAAATTGGGTGGACTATAATAAATTTTTCACTATTTACTTATTTAGTAGTAACTTTTAATAAACATTAATTATGTCCATTGAATTACTAGTAATAATTTTTTTAGTTGAAATAAAATTGAGAACTCAATTAAGTGAGTCACACAATAAAGATCAATTCTACAATCTAAGAATTCACAAATCCAAAGTGGTATGCCTCCTTATGGAGTTTCTCTATTGTTAGAGTTTTGGGGTTGGA
>JAYMTH010001316.1:0-15412 GCA_036897465.1 Pelargonium australe | reverse complement strand
CACCTGCTGTCCGAGATTCGCCTCCTCAGCGCCGCCCAGCGAGCCGCGGCGGCGAAGTTCATCGTCGAGAACAAGCACGACGCGAAAATGGCGCAGGATTTGGCTCGCTCCATGAAGGATTTTCCTCGCCGGCGAGGGGATAAGGGATGGGAGAGGTTTGATTACAATCTTCCCGGCGATTGCCTCTCGTTTATGTACTACCGGCAAGCCCTAGAGCATCGGAACCCGGAGCCGAGAGCTGCGGCGCTGGAGATGGCGCTTGAAGCTGCCCAATCTGAGAACGCCAAAAGTGTTATTATTGAGGAATTGGAGGGCAAAAGTGAGGGTAAAGGAGGGAAGAAGGAAGCTGATGAGATTGTTAAGGTTTCGGTGGTGAGGTTGAAGATGGGAGAGGTCTCGGAGGCGAGGTCTGTGTTTGTTTTGCCGGTTTGTAGAGCTGAGGCTATAGAAAGAGAGGTATTGGATGCACCAATGGAGACCAAGAGTGTTGGAGATTTCGGGATTGTGGTTTCCGATAAGGGGTGGAATAGGTGGGTGGCATTGCCCGGATGGGAGCCGGTAGCTAGCTTAGGAAATGGTGGAGTTGTAGTGTCGTTTTCGGATGCTAGAGCTTTGCCGTGGAAGGTGAATAGGTGGTACAAGGAGGAACCCATATTGGTGGTTGTGGATAGGGAGAGGAAGGCGGTGGAAGTAAATGACGGGTTCTATTTGGTGGCGGTTGAGAGTGGCGGTGATGGTAAAGGCGGAGGCTTGAAGGTTGAGAGAGGAACAGCATTGGCGAAGGCGGGAGTGAAGGAGAGCTTAGGGACTGTGGTGTTGGTTGTTAGGCCCCCGAAAGAAGATACCGATAATCAGTTAGCTGATGAAGAGTGGGACTGATTCAGGAGAGCGAACAGAGGTGACTCTTCTGGTAATGTAGAGTTTGGTATAGATGATAGGTAAATGAGATTTTCATTTGAATGCTCTTTCGTTTATGTTACTGAGTAGTAGTGATGATGCTGATAAACTAGAATTCAATATCTAAATGGTTTCGGGTATGAAGTTTGGCTAATAGGTTAATGGGATTTTCATTCCAATGCCGTTTGAAATCGATATAGAAGATATGAAGTTTAGGTGATAGGTTAATTAGATATTCATTTGAATCCTGTTTCATTTATGTTACTGAATAGAGATGATGCTACTGGTAATGTATAGAAATCGATATGTAAATGGTTTCGGATATGAAGTTTGGATAATAGGCTTTTTGAATTCTCTTTCGTTTATGTTACTGAATATTGATTCTTGTTTAAATAGGAGAGCTTAGAGACTGGTGCTGGTTGTTTGGCCTCCGACGGGAATCAATTAGCCGACGAAGACGAAGACTTGAAGGTAAATCAGGAGAGGGAATATAGATGATAGGTGAATGAGATGTTCATTTAAATGGTGTTTCATTTTTGTTACTTAATATTGATTCTTGTTGTAATTTGAATGTTGTATTCTTAATAAAGAGAATTGAGTTTTGTATGATTTTGATTTGTGGTGTCAATTGTGGTTCTCCAAAATGTGATCTTTTAGGCAACTGGATTGGATGTTTTTGTATTTATAGGAGCTGAGATGGACAAAGGATATGCTTTTTTGATATGTGATGCTTTCCAAAAATATCAGGAATTTTAAGTACTCATTGTCTGTTCACCAAAAATCTATTACATAATACAAAATAGAGATCTGAAAACCTAACAAAATGAAGCAATATGTTATCAAATTACACTATAAACTAGTTAATACATCTAATTAAAGATGATAGACAAAAAGATTCTTTATTTTGAGATTCAATATAGTAAGCATACAGATTACACATCATTTATCCAGAATTCTGATAGCAACACTACAAACAAAATAAACTCTAATTGGTAATTGCACTACTCAGTTCAACTTTAGCTTTACAAAAGTCCCCAGCAAAAGAAACACATCAAAGAACTCTTAGCATTTCAGTAATAAACTACATCTACTAAATTTCACTCTAACAATCATTTCTCAGTCACCTGGCCACAATCTTCAATCACAACGGGTTCCAACGTAGCTCCACTGTCCGACCCAACTTTCTCCATTGCCTGAACCACACTATAACCGTCCACAACCTTGCCAAAAACAGTGTGCTTTCCATCAAGCCAAGAGGTCCTATCGGTACAGATAAAGAACTGAGAACCATTTGTGTTGGGGCCAGCATTGGCCATTGACAGAATCCCGGGACCTGTATGTTTCATCTTGAAGTTCTCGTCTGCAAACTTCTCTCCATAGATTGACTCTCCTCCAGTGCCATTACCTCTTGTGAAATCTCCACCCTGACACATGAAGCCAGGTATGATCCGATGAAATCCCGAACCCTTGTAATGTAGGGGCTTCCCAGATCTTCCTATACCCTTCTCCCCAGTACATAGGGCTCGGAAATTTTCTGCGGTTTTGGGGGTAACATCAGCAAATAGCTCCATTACAACTCGACCGGCTTTCATCCTCCCAATCACAATGTCAAAGAACACCTTTGGGTTCGACATTTTATACCCTAAAACACAATGAATTCAACCAATAACTTCAGCTGTTTAAAACATAAATCATTAATATCATATCTAAAAAAAACTGAAAGTCTCAAACAATCAAATGAATTAGAAAAAAATTATACCAAAATTTATAAGCTAAAGTTGAAAAATAACTAAACTTTGCTAAACACATGTTCAGATTCCGCAATAAAATGTCAATAAACACCTTCGGGTTCCACATTCAGTCAATTAAGTTATATAAAAACTTAAACTGTTCAACATATAAACAATTAGCATGCTAACTTCAACTTAAACCAATAAAACACTAACTTTATTAATAAATTCTGATCTACAAACATCTAATCCAAAGATCTCAACTGGGTTGTGATAAAATAAAAACTAAATATGTCAATCAAATTTTATTAATTCCAATAAAAGCATTCTGCTGGATATGCTCCTAGATAATTCATAAATTCATAGCACAACCAAAAAAAAAATCTAATTTTAATCCATACATATATTTAGACACAAATGTCATCATCCAAATAGAAATTCCTCGACATAGACTATTCGATAAAACAATCGATAAATGGATGATCTTGTAATTTTGCACAATTTTTGAGCGCACGAGCGTTTTAGAGATCACCCGCAAGCCTTCGAAATGTGCTTCTAATACAAATTCAAATTCAAACAAGAGATTGAAAGTAGAGACGAAGAACAGAGAAAAGATGGTACCTTTGAGAGTGGTGTTGGGTTCTCTGTAGGTACTGTGAAGAAGATGAAGGGTTTAGGGCTTTGGCGCAATGTTTATATATAGGAGCAGCCTATCTGAGATTTAGGGTTTCTGTTAAAGTTCTTTATTTTCACATGAGTCCTTGTACTTTTGATGTATTCTCTGAAGGGAACATTGTAAGATTTGCAAAGCTTACATGCACCTCCCTCTTCTTTCTATTAATTACCTAAATTGCTCTTAAATCAACCGGTCTGTCTCGAAGTAAAGGGTTTACGTTTCTTTTTAAAAAATTAGTTATGCATGAATTATCATTAGCGACCCTAGAGTGATTTCTTTGTATGAGCATTGTGATTGCGTGTTTTTGCAGGATGGGTAGTTACGGCGTTGTTGTTGCCATGCCAAGGAACATGGAGCAAGACAATTACAGCTGCAAGCTAGTATGGCTATGCAAAACATGTAAAGTTGACGTTTCTATTGAGTGACTCGAACGTGAGACCTCAATGTGATCTAAAGCGTCTAAATTGCTTAACCTCGTCCTTCATATATATAAAAAGAGATAAATATGCATAAGGCACATAGGGGCTGGGCAAGGCAAAACAAATCCATTCCTCCCATAGTTAACTAGGGATCATTGATATCATTTGTCGCCAACTAATTTAGATTCGAGTAGAACTGTAGCGCATTGTGCATTATAGATTTTTAAATATTTTAAATTTTGACAATTGATTTCAGTAACTTTACCACAAATAAAACAAATTGATCATCTCTACGAACTCCTGCATTTTTTTTTATCAGAAAGCATTACTCCTATTCAAATAAAGGAATAAAAGTACAAAGTTCCCATTTAGGGATGAATGGAACAGGTACATAATGAAGCTATTGAGAGAGGCGAGCGAAGCCAATTGTCTATACTATACTGATTGTCTGACAAACTCCTGTATTGACACTAATTAAGGATTGCACAAATCTCTTGTGGTTGTTAAGATTGTAATTAATGATCTATATTATTTCATTTTACAGTTAAGCCGTGATGTTTTTTCACACTTACACTCATAATCATAAGTTCACAAGACAACAAATTTTGAATGACGTATCAAAATGTACATTTTATAATAAACTTGGCAACATAAAAATAAGCATGCATAAGTTAAATCAAGCTGTCACCTATAACACTAGACAATTGTCACAGCTGTGTGGAATCAATAGATAAAGAACAATAAGTTCATTTTCTTTTCCCTATCATGACAATAATTAATTAATTAATTAAGCTCAATGATCCAATTCCAAACTATGTGTTGTGTCAAGTTTTGGTTTTGGTTTTGGGTTGAGGCCTGAGTCATTACAAAAGCAATTTTGGATCCATTCAAAGAGATGCTTTCATAGAATATTATTTAAACCAAATTAAATGAATTAAGAACTCCAATAATAAGGTATTAAGATGGTGACTCACACAAGTTTTACACCACATAAACATTTGTTGGATTATCAAATATCCAATCAGCATAACATGTTATTTTAAATGTTTACTAAACTTCTCTCAAATGTCAATTGAAACAAAGTCCAATTGTGTGAGATTTTTTGTTGTATAATACAGCCAACCAATCAATCTATGGAGAGTTTAAGGTTGTCGATTACGGGGGTGATAGCAATGTAAAACCAATAAGTGTTCTACCACTTGATTAGTGGAGTTTAATTTGTAATTTGTAATTTACAAATAATTTTTCTGTAATGACTTCGACGTGGTTATGGTGAGGAACGACAACGTTGTTTAAGGAGGATGTGAATCAGAAGAACCAAGAATAGAGATATCGATATCATCATTCACCATTACAAGAGCTATGGAGGCTTGATGAGATCGAGACAAAAGCTAGAAAGCTCGAGGGACATGATTATATATGTTAAGTGCTGGAGAGGCTTTTGAGAGCTCGTTTTGGAGTTCATACGAAAATATTAACATGAATACAACTCATAGTCATGTGCTAGCACTTTTGGGAGTATCGTCGTATGTCATGTGTGGAATCACTCTAGAAATTACTCCTAAGAATCATATAGAAGAACTTTATAAGTCACGTGAAAGCACTCTCGAAAGTAATTTTAGAAGTCACGCGAAAGCACTCTTGGGAGTACTTTAAGAAACTTGATGAATGCTAGTCTTGCGAGGAGTGCGTCAAGAAGAAGGCTCGCGGGACATATATAACTGCAGAGTGTGCTTTTTCAGATGTTCCATTTGCACATTCTTCGTGGATGCTCTCATATCATATGAATTTTGGTTTGAGAGTCTTCGAGTTGTTAGCTCTTCTAGCACATATATATTTCAAATTCGACTATAAGTAATGACATGATCAACGAGACTCACGTACCAATTCTTCACATTGTTTGTGTATCATCAATTCTCTTGAGAGCAATTTATTTACATTTAAATTACAAAAGAATACACAAATCTTTGCCTTAATTATATAACTTATAAAATAATTCGACCAATCAACTCTTAGATTTTCCGCGGGATATTGTTATTTGAAAAAAATAAATGTACTCTAAAATAGTAACAAGTATGTCTCTGTATTCTAATTTTGTGTTAAAAAATTGTCAGATACCTTTCTAATTATGCTCTTCACAGTAAAGAATATCCTTTAAAACCATAGGACTTTCATTCCCATTTTAATGTGTATCCTCATCTTACAACATGTAAACTACAAAAGATCAATAAAAAAAGAAAAAAACACACAAAATTCCTTTTGACTTATGTTAATTTTCCCTCCAAATTGTAGTATTCCAAACACTGAATACCAATTGGGGAACTTGACATATATGTACATCAAATTTCTTTCAGTGTATCCGATAAAGTTCATAAAATTCAAACTCAATCGATCTCAAATTAAGACGTTGGACCGATTTCACAACTGTTACGATAAAGTCCACAAAACTCGAACTCAATCGATCTCAAATCAAGACGTTGAACCCACTTCACAACCGTTCAAAATCCACGAGTGTTCTGCAATAAATTTAGAACAAAAATGTTAAATATTCCCACAGATTATGAATAAAAAATGTCTTGTGAAATTTAGGATACATAAATTATTAATATTAGTGGTAATTAAGGAATTATAAATTCAAATACTTACTTAAAACTTGCTCAGCTGATAATCTTCTAGAAACATCTCTGCAAAGCATTTTCCTGAGCAAATCCTTCGCCGCCGGCGATACCGAACGGAAAAGCTTGATCGGAAATCTCAGATTCCCTCTCAAAACCGCCTCAAAGATCTCCGACGCCGAGTCGCCGTAAAACGGCGGGATTCCGGCCAACATAATATACAAAATGACGCCGGCGCTCCACACATCCACCTTCTCATTATACTCCCTGCCGGCCAAAACCTCCGGCGCCACGTAGTACGGCGTCCCTACGACTCCTCTCAAGGACCGTCCCTCACCCAACCACACCGCCGATCCGAAGTCCGAGAGCTTCAATCGGTTCCGAGAATCGAACAACACGTTATCGGGCTTGACGTCTCGGTGAACCACCCCGAGCCTGTGGCAGTGGTTTAAGGCCTCCATCAACTGCTTCACCACCGGCGCGGGTTCGATTTCGCTGAATCGGCGCTTCACGATCCGGTCGTAGAGGCTGTACGGCTCGCAGAGCTCCACCACCATGGCCAAGCGATCGTCGGTCTCGAAAACGTCGACGATCTGGAGAATGTTCGGGTGAGGCGACACGAAGGCCATGACCTTGGGCTCGTTCTCGAGACACTCGCGATCCGTGGAATCGTCGAGGATCCGCTTGTCGATCGTCTTGCAGGCGAAGAATTCGTTGGAGAGCGGCGAGAAGATCCGCGAAACGACGCCGAATCGGCCGCGACCGATCTCTTCGAACATTTGGTAGTTTCTTCTCATTGCCTCGCACACCATTTTCAATTTCTCGTCGTCTCTGTGATGTTTTTTTTTTTTTGGTTTCTTGTTGGGTTTTATAGACGGAGGGGATGAGATGGAAGAATCATTTTGAGTACATTCTGTGGGTGACGTGGACGGCTATTATTTAACTTCTTTGTACAAATGGACGGATGATATTAGTGCTTTTTTTGTGAATTTTGAATTTCCATTAAAATTACAATCTTGTTTTGTATTTGCCTTATTTATGTATTATTTGAAAATTGAAGTCTTAAATTAGAAGTTACTTAGGTGAGTAGTATTTTTGCTTTGGCTTCTTCAGTAAAAGTTTTATTTTCTAAAATGAGCAATATCTTAAACTTCATTCCATATCGTCAATAAGGAGGTTCGAACTTGAGATTTTAGAGGAAATTCAAAGTGTTTTAACTACTTGACCCAAATGTTTTGGTTAAACTGTTTAAATTCAACATGTCGTTTATTACAAATTTACTTGTATGAGTGTAGTATCAGTAAATTTGAGTTTGATGTCAAAATCGCATAGATCAAGATTAGGTTAAATTAAAGTTTAAATATCAAAATTAGTGTTAACTCTTTATTATAAAAAAAAAATTGTTTATGCTATATTGTGATTAGATGTTTGTTATTTGTCTAACCCACAACTCATACTATTGATTATAGATCAAGTATCAATAAAATTGAAATCCTTTAGAGAATGTAATCTTACATACTCCTCTTAACCTCATACAAAATTCAACGATTTATGCTCATTAAGATTCAAAATATTGCCTATAATCTAATCGGAGACAATATTACTCTTCCTCGATCTTCACAGTATCTATGATTTGAAGTGCATTATGATTCTACCACCAAACATTTTCCCAACAAGAGAAGACTACAAAACTTCCACAAACGAAATAGAAACAAATTACAACACTGATATAATTATTGTCTGATATGACATGCGCACGTGAACAATGTATCTGATGTGACATTACAACGTGTCAACGAATATAAAATGACACTTGAAAACTAGCTTCAACCTGTTGTATGTGTCTAATTGATATAAAAAATTATTTATAAAAGCTAAAATAAGATAAAAACACTAATTGGGGGTGAAATAGATAAAATTGTGATGTACAAGTCGGTTGAAAATACTTAAATACACTAACCCGCCGTCGTGCACCGCTCCCTCTTCCGTACTAACCCCCGCCGCCGCCATTGCCGTCACCGTCGCCGAGCACCGGCAACAATCAATCTCTCATTAGATACGTGCAATTAATTTCTGACTCCGAGGCTATCTCTCTCTATATGTAAGCAAAAGCTGTGATTAATCATATTTATGAATTTGATCTCATAATTTTGAAGCCAAAGAACAGAACTTTACTTCCTTTATTTAATTGTTTTTGGCATTTGATTGATAAGAATCTTATTTTGAACTTATGGGTATTTTGTTTGTTTTTTTTCATGGATGCTTGTTTTTAATAATTTTAGGTTGTTTATTGATTAGGTACTAATTACTTCATTCTTGGATCTAATATGAGCAAGTCTAAATCTAATTTGATTGATCAGCTCAATGTGTTTTGATTTCAATATTGTTATATTTAAGTAAAATCTTAGTTCTAAGATTCAATTACTTTGTGTTTGTTTATATACAAATCCCATTTACTTGATAGCTTTGCTCAAAATTGTTGTTTTTCAACAGCTCATGTTACATTTAGTCTTACAATTGTACACTTTTTTTTGTTTTGTTTTAGGTACCGAATTCATCATTTTGTGATTTGTTCTCATTTATGTTCATCAGGATGTGTCGGGTTGTATCTGCCACCAGGTCGGGTGGTAATGCTCTGAGAGCTGTCCGTGGCACAACATGTTCAAGGTTCTGTACCAATTCTCCTCCTCGTTTTCGCCTTCTTGGTCCACCCGAAATTCATAAATGGTACGGTTCCAATAATAGTTATGATGCTAGAAACCATTTGCTGAACTACCCACCTCTATCATCAGTCTCCAAGGGATATTTTGAAACACGTTTGATTGAATCTCAGCATCCAGTCCTTGAGTTATTCATTAACATCAATAAATATTTCGGATTAGGCCACTTTAACTTGCATTTCTTTTTCAACAACTCATGGAACCATGATTCTCTTACAACTCTCAAAATTATCGGCTACATGAAACAGCACAGTAATAACTTGGGAGATGGTAGGGAGCGGTTCTATGTTGCGGCATTGTGGCTCCATAGTCACCATCCCATGACTCTAGCTAAAAATGTCAGAGTGTTCTCCAAACTCGGGTGTTTAAAAGACTGGCTTGAAATTTTACATCGTCTGGTTACAGGTTCTTTGGTTCGGGAGGTGGAAAGAAAGGAAAGAAAGAGAGCTCGAAGAGAGCGAGTTCTGAAATTATTGGCTAAGAGATCAGGAAAAGACCATGAGCAACATGATTTGAGAAACAAGGAGAATGATCATGACAAGGGTAACGAGTTTTTCTCAAGGGAGGAGAAGAGGTTTCGAATGGCGAGACACGCTGTTGAGATGTACAACTCGGATCCTAATTATCGCTTTTTATATGATCAGGTTTCTGATATTTATGCTGAGCTCTTGAAGTCTGATCTCAAGTTTTTGGATTTGGGAGATTACGCTAAACTCAGTCTGGCTTCGAAGTGGTGCCCCTCTATTGACTCCTCGTATGATCGTTCCACTCTTTTCTGCGAGAGTGTTGCCAGGAGGCTTTTCCCGTATGATTCAAATTCGGAATACAAAGGAATGGAAGAGGCACATTATGCTTACAAAGTTCGACATCTCTTGCAAAAACAAGTCCTCGTCCCGCTTCGCAGAGCTCTGAAGCTGCCCGAGGTTTACATGAGCAGCAATCAATGGAACGTGATTCCATACGACCGTGTCAGCATCACTGCCAGGACGACCAACAAGAGGTTATTCATGAAACACGACAAAGACCGGTTCCTGGAATATTTTCATCCGGACGAGAAGAAGAACCGTGAAAAGCAAAAACTAGGCACAGGCAGAGAAATGCTTCCCCACGACATATATAGGCTCCTAGATTGGGGATACGACGCAGACATTGTAGACGCGAAATGGAAGAATATGGTCCAAGCATTCTCCGAAGAGGGGAAATTTCAAAACTGCATCGTGGCGTTCGAATACACGGAATTGGAGAATCACCCCAAACTCTATCAACGTTTCGCTCTTTCGTTCCAACTTTTAGCTTCCGATCTGAGTGAAGGCCCGTGGAAGGGAAATATCCTCAGACAAAGGGTTCAGGATGGTGGATATGTTGCCGAGTTCTCAAAGATCCGAGGAGATGATCTACGATCAAAGATGGAGAGCTTGAAATCATTGTATACTGGTACAAGCCCTGTTCTTGTTCCTTTATTGCTTGATGCAGTTTACGTACTTATTCAATTAATGTGCAAAGGGTTTATCTTTGCTTTTGAAAAGAAAAGTTAGTTCGGGTGTTTTGCCTCGCTGATGATTGTTTGTATTTCTGTCGGGCTGTGAAAGAAGAAGCCGAGCACATTCGCTAGGTTTTGGTTGGTATGAAGATGCATCAGGGCAACAACTTAACTTTCATAAATCATTGGTGATATTTAGTAACACTATTGGGGGAGAGAATCGACATGAAGTGTGTGATGCATTGGGAGTCAGGGAGGGTAATGCGATTGGATGCTATCTTGGTCTACCAGCTGGTTTGGAGAGGAAGAAAACCGAGGTCTTTAAATTTGTTTTGGACCGAGTAGCTCAAAGAACGAGAGGTTGGGGTAAGCGGTTCCTATCTAGAGCGGGAAAGGAAGTTTTGCTAAAAACAATAGCTCAAGTTATTCCTAACTACGTTATGAGTTTGTTTTTGCTTCCTTCGGAGACGTGTGAAACGCTTGAACATATGATTAACTCTTTTTTATGGGATTCGAAGGGGGTAGGATTGATGTTGTTAATTGTTACACTGGAGTTCTTAGGAGAGGCTTTGCTCACACATTAGGAGAATGGTAAATTGGGAGTTCATAAAGTCAGAGAGTTTAATTTACGTTTCCTTGGGAAGCAGGATTGGCGCATGTTGATTAAATTTTAACAATGTCAATTAACTTTGACAGATTCCGATTGAAACTTAACGAAAAAGATTTCTCGGGAACAAGAACCATGCAACTATGATTTGAAAGGAACAAAACATAGTTTAGGATCACGAGTGGAATAAGTGAGATACATACTTTGGAGATCCGAAAGTGACTTTTACCTTCATAAATTAAAAAAATTATTGGATACCGTTAGATCGGTTAACTTAATTGGTTGATATGGTGTTACTGGCAAATGTTTACTATATTTTTAAAATTTTGGGTTACAAAGCTACAAAGATAAACCCATACGCATACAAATACCAAACTACGGTATCAACAGTGCTCTCACGGTGACTAAAACTCGTACCCATACAAATATCAAACTACGGTACCAACAACGCTCTGACGGTGACTTTACCACTTGGCCCATGAGGTGTTGGTTACTATATATTTTAAAATTAAATAAAATAAAATGGTTTGTTGGTAATCGAACCGGCCGGCTGGATCCGGTTTTCATCATCCATGCAAACGTAGAAACCAGAGAGACAAAACACACTGCGCATTGATATGATGCACTGAAAAAACTCAACCGTTCTACATCAACGTTTCGAGCGTTCTTCGAATCCGTATCAGCTCGTTATCTTCCCGCAGGAAAACCCTAGGACTCTTCGCAGCTCCTATCGAAAACTGCTATTTTCGCCGAATCCAAATGGCTCTGGCGGTTTCGAACCTCATTCACTGCCCTAGCCTTCAAATTCCCCAGAGGCATCGCCACCTCCGAGTCTCTGCCGTCAATTTTCCGTCGCCGTTTCTCAGGTAATGCTTCTCGGTAACGCTCCGATTCTTGTCTGTTTCTTCTCTGTTTTACTTTTTTCAGCTACCGAACAGCGCAGAAATGATGAAACTCGAAATGTTTATCCTCAAAATTTGGCGTAATTTTGTTCAAGCAGTGCGGTGTTAAGTGATTTGTTTTAGTAGAAATGGTATGTTTATAGCTTAAGTGGATGAGATTGGGATTGAAGTTGAGAGAGGTGAATGTTGAAATTCAAAATCATTATCCTCAAAATTTGGCGTAATTTTGTTCAAGCAGTGCGGTTTTAGGTTTTTTGTTTATGTAGAAATGGTTGTTTGTAGCTTAAGTCGATGAGATTGACACTGAAGTTGAGAGAGGTGAGGTATGAGTTCTGAGTAAGTTCATTTTGTATTAGGCTAACAGGTTGTAGTGAATCTAAATTTAGTGTTTTAAGTTTTTATTCTATTGCATCGTTAGAAGTTATCATCTTAGGAAGGTTTTGTCAAATTTTGTTAAATTTGCTCAAATGCAATCTCAGAGTGTTTCTTGAATCATGTTCAACTGTGTGCTTTAATGTTGAAGGACATTTATGGAAGATTACTCATAAAGATATTTTAAAGATTGAAAAGAAGAACAATTTATTTGTGGAATAGATATTGAATGGAAATTTCCTCCTTGAAGCCTTGTTTATTGCGGTATTAGGTACTTAGTTGAAGTATGATTAGTTTTCGTGTGAAGTGAATTATTGTTATGGATGTGAAGGAAGGTGAATAAGGAATTGTTTGGTATAGTAGACCATGGAAAGTTCATTTTGACTCAGGTGAATAAGTAGTATGGAATCTAAAATAAATTAAGTGTCTTTAAGTTCTTATTATATTGCATTATGAGTAGTTATCACCTCAGATTGAAGATTTGGGTAATTGTTGTCACAATTACTCATAACCTACCTCAGAATGCTTCTCGAATCCTATAAAACTATTTTTTTAAGATAAGTCGTATATTTATTCATAACGGAATAGAATTATATGGTTGTGGAATAGTTAAATAATGGAAAAATACAAGCCTTTTTTTATTGTAATAATTGCCTCTACCATCATACAAGAGTATTATATTATTGTATTAGTTTATATGTAAAAGAAATAGCTGTTTGTTTATTTGTGTTTTGAATGTGTAATAATAGCTGCAATGTATTGAAATAACCAGGTTTTCTAGGACAGCACCAAGCTATAAATGCGTGATTCGTGCTGCTGCTTCTGCAGCTGAAAGTTCGTATCCAGATGGTGACATGAATCCATATGAGGTAAAACTTACTAATATCCTTGTGCCATACCTTGGAGTTGCAAGTCAACATGTCATCCTTATAATATGTTAAAATGAGCTATTTTAGGTTCTTGGTGTGAGCTCTATTGCGGGTTTTGACAAGATCAAGTTAGCATACACTAGAAAACGCAAGGAGGCTGAGAGTAGAGGCGATGATGCAACTGCTGCCCGAGTATGCTTCATTCTATTTACTTAAGTTTGTCCTTAAACATTTTGATGACCGCCACTTGTGAAAAAAAGTTTTGTATGTTTCATACTTATGTGTACTTGTATATGTATATTGAAAATAAGAATGTTTTGCTCATTTTTGGGGCCATATGGTTTGTGAATGTTTTGTTTAGTTGGAGAAGGCATATGACAAAATAATGATGGCACAATTAACAAATCGAAAGAAAGGCGTGACATCTGGTTCAATGCAGGTACCGCCAGTTTTTTTCATTTACTTTGAGTGTCATGAATTAAGTGAGGAAACCGCAAGATTTATTTTAATCTTTTTATTTTATTAAACTCTTTGCTCGAGATATCATGCAGTTTGTCTACTATCCTACTATGTCTGAATGAATAATATCACTTTTTGCATTTACCATGTGACTAGCAGTAGTGAACTAGCTCTAGAAAGAACTTGATGAGCTTGGTCTTGACAAAAAATATTTTGACATGATTAGGTATTAAGAAATGCTCTCTCTCTCTCTCTCTCTCATATTGATTATCCCATATTGATGCAAATTGTAGGTCACGAAGGACATAAAATATGCTGATAACCAGCCAATTGTACCGTGGGGACCAAGGTTTATATTTGCATTATTTCATTATTTATGTGCTATGTAGGGTTTTGCTATTTGTATGATTTTGTTGACAGTATATTCTCTCTGTACCCAGAATTGATCTCTTTTAGTTTTAGGTACTCAGACCTTTTATAAAATACACAAGTTTTGTTTCTTAGATCAACTTGATAGGTTAACATGGAAGGATGGTGCATGCCTGGCAAGGGCTTGCAAGGATTTTTCCTAGACAAAAAAAAAAAAAAAAGGCACATTTATGTTACTATCTGGATTTTTGAGGGGATTTTTTCACAAAATAATTATGTGCTTCTTTATGAAATGTCTTCATCTTCTACGTACTTGGATACTTAGAGAAACTGGGCTCTTGTTTTTCTTCCTTGAATATCAGGTTCAGCAAGTCCAGGGATCCAGATATACGCATCAATATGGCAATATCTGCTGCATTTGTAAGTTCAGTCAAATATACCCTGTCTTATGATCAGGTTCAGCAAGTCCAGGGATCCAGATATACCCTGTCTTGTGAATCTTTGATCAATCAAATAGCTATAGTTCAGTCCTAACATTGCTCGTCTTATGTTAAAAAAATGACGCTTTAGTGGATAAATCAAGAATTTGTATTTAATCCACTGTTAGTGAGAGATTTATACAAGTAATAAGCCTCCTTTGGTCACATCACTGCTAGCACAATGAATCTATACCCAGTGAATCAAATACTCATTTATTAATAGTTATTTATGTTTGACTGTAAACATAAAAGTATTACTTGCCTATTCTTTATCATTATTTGCAGTTTTGCACTTATTTTATTTGTTTTTTTACAGGCAATCTGGATTGCTGTTTCACGCAATGCTGATTATAAGCCTATGCAATTCTTAGCTTTTGCATATGTTTATCGATTCTTTGAGAAATTGAAAGCCCTTGAACCATCTATATCACCAACACTTACAGTGAGTTGTGCCAAAAAAAATGTTTAAGCTTCATTTTCTGTCAATGACATCCTGTACATTGGATTTTTATTTATTTAAGACTCAAGTTTGTGCTTCATCTGCGTCGATGTTGGCTGCAGGAAGATGGTGAAGATAATGGCCGAACTATACGAATGGGAAAACGGTTGCTTCGTTCTCTTGCGCTAGCTTTTGGTGTTCTTGCCATTTGTTCTCTGGTATGGATTAATGTGTGTTTTTCTGATTCATATTTAAATTAGGGGAAATTGCAGGTAGCTACCCTGAACTAAACACCTTTTGCAAATTACTACCCTGAACTTTAAGTTGTAACTTTGGGCTACCCTAAACTTTCCATTCTAGTGTCCGTCAGTTAACTTTA
>JAYMTH010001315.1:0-15414 GCA_036897465.1 Pelargonium australe | reverse complement strand
CATCCTTGGTGGTGGTGGTATAAGAGATCACTTTGGTGCGGTAAGGCGCCAAAAACTTTAGGCTAGGGTTAAGAGACATAGTCTCTTTCCTGAACATTATTGGTTATATATACTTATATATATATATTGTAGTGCTAATTAATGAGATGTTAATAATGGTGGTGTGATGTGTTTAATATTAGGGCAACTGAGGAAGATGATGTGAGATTCAAGGTGCTCTTCTGTGGGATATGCCATTCTGATTTTCACTGCCTCATCAATGACTGGGGCTTCTCCTCTTACCCTATGGTTCCTGGGTACGTATGTATTTGTGCCTCTAACCTTTCTCCTTAATTATTTAATTCATCTTTCGTGCAAATATTGATCACCTGATCATCTCTCTGTCACGAAGTCGTTAGAAACCATTAAATTTGTTACGTTCATGATGATCTAGAAGCGTTAGGATGCTACTAGGGTCTTCTCACTCCAAACTAGCTCTTACAAAAAATTTAGTTAGTTAGATATGCATAAATTATGCACATTGTCTCTTACATGAAATAGTCACTCAGTCCTATTTACAACCGATGTGGAATCATGCTCTGATACCTATGTTGAGGTGTTATTGAGTCATCTTACTCGAAAATTAGAGTACAAATTATTGATCAGATTTAGAAATTAAGCATATATATATATGTGTGTTCTTGCAATTACTATAAATTAAAAATCTTGAAATTAACGCGCAAAATAAACGCGAGACACACTTGTCATAGAAAAATATAGATGAATATTGTACTAATGCAACCCAAAAACTATAAAAAAAAATTGACCTCGATTAGTGGTTTACATGAATTTAGTAGTGCTGATACCTATTATATATGTCTTTTAGCAATTTGATGTGGCCATGCATTTTAAAATTGATAGATAGACTAATTTATTAATTTGGTCGGTCCAATGTAACTTTGTGGATTTAGCATGTGTCATCTTATTTATTTGATCGGTCAATTTTCTCCAATTATTTTATTTTCAAATACAGACTATTTTATGTTTGTTTTTACTGACTATTTTGAATTCATCTTCACTAATACTAGTATTCGATACCGTGCGTTGCACGGGAACTATAACAAAAAAGATTGTTCACCCGATTAAAATATAATGTGAAATATATGAATTATTTTTTACTTCAAAAACATATCACAAATTGAACTTTTCATCTAATTAGATGAGTTGTGTGAGATGTTTGAATTTGTCTATACTTCAATGATTTATTTCAAATTGCTTTTTTCTATATATCGCTCTTATATATGGATTTGAAACTTTGAAATTATGAACACTTAAAAATGCAATTTTATATTAAATTTAAACAATTTTCTTATTAATTTTTATCTAAGTTAAAGTTCATAAGTCCATGAATTAGTTTAATTCATCAATTACATTAGATTCATTTGAATTATGAAAACTATCTTATTAGAATTATGTAATATGTATTTTCAAGTTCAACATATCATATTTGATTTCAAATTTGATTAATTTTTTACTTTAGAAATGATTCAAATCTAAAACTTTTATGTAAATATTATTTGTCAACTTCAATAATCAATTGTATTTTATTCATTTGGATTAGAAAAATTAAACACTAAAAAGTAGAAAAAAGAGCTTACAAATGATAAAGTAATGATGTTTGTAAGTCTCACATTGAAAAAATAGTGAAATCATGAAGTGAATAAGTAGCATATGAAACTTGTGTAAGAATCCTACATTGGAAAAATGAAGATTTCATTGAGGTTGTAACTCCTATAAATACATGCTCTCATATATCCTATACATATTAGTTATTGTCATATCTAATGCTAATAGGTATTATTATTAGTTAATAGAGTGACATTTTGTAACATATAGGATATGAAGAGTCTTTCAATGAGAGAGCTAGAAATGTTAAACTTGGTGAGGTGACATCTTCTAGTGTTGCCTCACCAAGTTTAACATACATATGTATGGATTTGATTGCTTTGAGATACAATACATATAAGAGCTATATTTATTGAGTAAGGAATATTATAAACTTCCTACATAAGACATTATTATAAGGGATAATTACATATACTTCCCCTCAACTATACACTTTTACATCTGGTTACCCTCAAGTAATTTTTCTTATTATTGGCTATCTTGAAATGTGTCAAATATCTTTCCATCCAAAATTTCATCAAGATCTTCATCCAATGTGTTAAAATGACTTAAATACCCTCTAACATTGATGATGAAGAAGAATGTATAGTGAAGGGCAATTTTGGAATTCTAAAAAAAATTGGTCATGTGTTGGGCACATGACTCAATTATTGGAACATTTCGTTAACTTTAACGAAAATTTTGGATGGAAAGATATTTGACATACTTCATGATAGCCAATAGTAAGAAGCAATATTTGAGAGTAACTAAGAGTAAAATGTGTATAGTTGAGGTAAGGTATGTGTAATTATCTTATTATAAACTTCCTACATAAGACAATAATATAAGCTTCTTACACAAACGAAGGATCTAAACTTCCAACAAAAGACAAGGATCAAGCTTTCTACTTAAGTCAAGTTCCTAAACTTCTTACACAAGCCATATAGAAAAAACTACAAAATGATGTAAATAAGTGGATAGTTCGATAGAAGTTTTGACTCTTTTACCACATTAATGTATTAACTATGAAGTAATATATGTGCTATAAAAACCGAAACTGAAGGCCTCAAAATATTATTTTTAAGAGGGTCCATAACAATATCCACCAAGCAAACTTTGTTGATCTTAATTGAGCCAGAACCAAAAACCAAGAGATCTCCTTAACTATAATAATGCGACCCACGACCTCTCAATGATTGTGCATAAAGCCATGCACGTCTTTATCATACTTAAACAACATACATGAATGTCTCCAAAAAAACACTTCCAAGAATATAATGTTTTCCTTCTAGTCTTTGTTGCTGCATGCATGTTTTCTCAAATGTCCATCACCGAAACCTCATCTCCGTCCGAGAAAGTCCAACTGGTCTCGAGCTCTGTCTCCGACAGCCTTCTCCGGAAGTTCTTCGATGCATCCGAATTCGACTTCAACTACGAGCAGAGCGGTCTGTGGTCTCCTCCCATTCGGAGAAATGTGTTCTTGGACTCACCGGCGGGTAGGATCTTGACAGACCAACAAATGGTTGCGAAGCTCAGGCATGTCATGGAGACCCGCAAGAGGCGCAAAGGTTGCACTTGGTTCCATGTAAAGAGCTTTTTTTGAGTTTTCCTATTCCATTGATTAGTTTCCGAAGTCTCTAAATTACAAAACTTTATATTACAAATGCATAAACCAGAATTTTTTATGTGAATTGATCTACGTTTAGTTACATATATATATTTTTTATTAAGCGGTTTAAGACGGTAATTTGTTCCCCCGAGTTTATGTTCGAGTTTCTCTTCAAATGTTGTTCATATTGATAACAATTGTTCAAATTTAAATTTGTACCTTTAAAAATGTCAAATCATGGTCGACCGTGATCTAAAATTAAACTCGATAAGTTGACTGAAATCAATCGACCGGTTACGGTTATAAACCTTAATTTGTAAATTGTAAAACAAACACTATAAAAGGAGTCAAGACTCTTTTCTATAGGTTTGGGCTGTTTAAGAACCGCCATACGTGATTTTTTATATTTTTGTAATCCAAATTCGACCGAAGATACAATTTAACCACACTAAATTAATCAGTTTGGTTAAAAATCAATCGGTTTCGATTTTATTAATTTCAAACCAACTGAATATAAACAAAATTTTAAATTTTAAACACTTGTCAAAGCCCAATTAGAGACATGTTTTTTGAACTATAATTTCAAACACAATCAAAATACGAAAGTGTTCATATCAATAGCTGCCTAGATCTATTTATAAGAGGTCAATTTGACTCGGTTTGAATTCGGGATTCTTCGGCACAACATAATGGGGGCCCTAAGCTTTTCAGTTCATCATCTGTAGCACACTCCAGTCATCTTTACAGCTAAACATGTGAAATGTAACATTTTTAATGTTTGGCTTCTTAGTGTAGGTATTCATTCTTACATGTATACGATATAAGTATTTGCTCGAACATCTGCTGCATCAAGACTATCATTCCAGCGTAAACCGAATTCATATCCTAAATTTCTTCTATCGTCTATTCCTCAACAAGATACCTGCAAAAGGAAATACACGTTTGATGAGATCAAATGTACATGGAGGATGAGCATAAATGGATGGATTATGGATATGGTTACAACCCTGGCACCCGAAAGATCCGCGACCAATTGATATGGTAAACTGAACTTCTAAATACAACTCGTGCTATGAAAGATTAAGACTCGACAAATTAGGGGTAGTTACAGATTACTAACAAAGCACATAACTATATTATTAGATTTCCATAACATTTACTGTTTTCACTCCGTCAATTTTAATGGAGAAATTCATTTTCACTCATTATGTGCTTTGTACATGGCATTATTTTATTCTTAAATTTCCAAAATACTCGTACAATCTCAAAAGAACTCAAACCTAATCCCCATTTCAGTTCATCTTCTTCCATTTTCTCTCCAAAGTTGTGTATTCAGATATGATGTTTATGATATTAGAGAATGTCATATGCAAATCACATAATGAAAGAGAGAATTTATCCAATAACATTGATGATTTGCAGACTAGGTGAAAACATATAGGTTGTAAATATTATGAAAATAAAAAGGAGTGTCGTTTGTTTTTGGGACATACTAGGTGGTTACTGGTTAGTATTCCGCAATTACCCCACCATATTATTTTGAAACCCTAAAGCAACTTTTGTTCTATAGAGTTCGAAAGTAAATAATTAGAGATAGCCCTTGTTTGACTTACAGAATAGGTTGTTCAAGAGAGAATTGCTATCAGCCGGTATCAGACTGGAACTGGACTTTTTTCAAGAGCTTCTTTCCCTGTAATGCCATCTTTCAATGTTTTGAAATATACATCATAGTCCTTCTCAGGAGGTGGGTTTTCAGGGTCAACAGTGAATGGCTCACTGAACGGAACAACACTTTTCACCTGCAAAGCATTGTTCTCATGTAAGTAACTTGTGAAGTTCATATGGAAACCTACTTGAGGTCATAACTCATAGACACAAAGCTGAAACAATGTTTCAAATACTTTCACATATGGAAAGACAATATATAACCTTTCCTATTTGCATCTAGTGACGTCATTTCATTCAATATTTCTATTTAGACATGGAACTACGAAATCTGTACCAAACAGTGAAAATGAAAACATTCAGTTGTGACAAAGACTTTCCTAAAAAGGAAACAATTATCCATTGGCTACGAAACACTAACACTTTCCTCCAACAAAGTGTCGAGTCCGACACACAAATCTGTAAATAAACAAACACTTGAAAAGTAAAAATTAAATCTGATACGTCCCCAGCATGCTCGACATGTTTTTTAATAGGTTTTTTATAAGTTCAAAGAAAAGTCCAAGTTATTCTGTCCATATATAGATTGCAATAACCTGCTTATTAATATTTGTAAATGGGACATCATTTGTGTTTTTGTTTACTTTGAAGATATGAATATGGGTTGTAATGACTTGATTTGCTTGAGTTGAACTTATGTCAATAAATTCATTGCTTATTTGATTTGATTGTTTGTTGAAAATGAACTTGTTGGCTTATAACATGTTAATTTGAATTTGGCATACTATCTAGTTTAATTCATAAATACAAATAATTTGTTATATATAAAATCTATATCCTTAATTAAAATAATTAACTATCATGTTGCGTGTTTTTTTAAATGGTGAAACGCATGTCCGAATCGCGTCCTTATCAGTATTGGTGCAAGGTGCAACATAGCCCATCGGCATCTATCAGAATTCCCACTGTAGCTATAATAATCTCCCTTTTAGTGTTGACGGTGAGAAGACACATGCAGTAGACGCGCTAAGCACTATTTTATAAATTATGTGACTTAAACGATTAAACCTGTCTAGGATTTTCTCATAAGTTAATCATATTAGCAACTAATTTTCCTCATGTTTCAAGAGCAAAAGACAAAGGTATTGATGTTTATTCAAGTTGGCATACATAGCTGAAGGGGGCGTTAAAACTAACCTCAAATGTCTTGTCACATGCGTACGGGCTTTCCAAAGCAGCAACACATATCCGAGCAACCTCTTCCCTTGATATCTTCCCCTATGAAGGATATATCATATTCACAAAATAATCAATTATGAATAAAAACACAAGAGCTTAATTAAGGTGAGGAACAGATCACTCCTGTTGATATCTTTGCATGATCAGCTCACGACAAATGATGAAACAATCAATATACATACACAGGCACTTAAAATTAAATAATTTAATATAGTTTAGCTTCGATAGTTTCAATACCGTTATATTGTCTCCTTGATCAAAAATGAGTTCCGCACCAGCAGGCTCCTCAGTTAATGCACAAGGCCGTACAATTGTGTATGGAATCCCACTTTCACGTATCACGTCCTCCCCCTGGTAAGAATTGCCCAACATGAATCCGTATTTCATTTAACTAATCTCGTTAATACATCTTTGGAGCCAGTTGAGTTCAACTTCTAAAGAATTTATTATAATCAAATTTTGTATTTCAACTCTTGTAGTTAACTGGGTTAAAAAAATAAAATAAATAAATAAATAAATAAAAAACTGGGTTAAAGTAGTAATAATCACTTGTCAGAATTATGTAGTATAAGAGAGATAGGAAGTGGCAGTTCAAAGAATTTTCAAATTTAGAACTTTCTACTCCAAAAAAGAAAAGAAAAAATTTAACTAGTCGATGTAGTAGAAATAGAATCATTGTCTAGGCGGGAAATAGCATTAAACCTTCAACTTGAATGTGAGGATGAAACCCAATTCCTTGTTCAATCGTACAGCAGGAGGTTGCTTACTCAAATCAAGCCCAGGTCTATCAGGTCGAGTAACTCCTGCAGAGCCCACATGAACAAACCTGCAAATGAAGCAATCATATGAGAAGTGTGCGGCCCAGACCAATTAGTTCCGGTCCGGTCTTTGGTATGGTCCATTGCAAAATGTTTCGGTCCAGTCCCAGTCCAAATTCACTCTGGACCGAATTATATTTTGTTTAATGTTTCTTTTAGAATTTATTTTTGAAATATTTTTAATGCTTTAGCCTTTTGGTACAATTTTCTCCATTATTTATCCTTCAATTCACTTCACTTCAATTCTACATTTAATTTTTCTCAAAAAAATTCTATTAAAAATGTAAATTATCAAAATTTTCCAATTTATTTTGATTTGATCTAGTCCAGGACCTAACAGTAACTGGTCCAATCTTCCAGTCGGATATTTCTTAAAATTCAGTCCGGTCCGGTTGGGTCCCGGACTGGCACAGCCCTAACTAGTGGTAGGTTTACAATAATAGGATATAAGAAAAGAAAAGAAAAAAAAAAAAAAAGAAGAAGAAGAAGAAGGAAAAACCTGGGAGTTATAGGATCCTTTATATATGCTCTTATGTGTGACAATGGGAGCTGAAATGCGCCTTCAACAAAAGTTGGATTCAGTTTCCCATCATATTCAAACTTGCTGAACATGAGCTGTAACAAATTGGTAGTCATCATCAGAAACATGGTAAAGCTCATAAAGCAAAAGAAATAAGTACCAAAGATGTGATCGTGCCTGCAATGATAGAATATTGCATGGGTCAAATGGTGGAGCATCTGGTACAGTTCGAGCACGAAATATGGGTTTCAAAGAAGAGAACGGCAAGCGTATCTGTAAAGGACAATAATTCACTGTTGAGAATACAGATCGTCAATCACAACCCACAGTTGAGGTGGTCATTTATTGCTTACTGACTGCCATTGGCCTCCCACAGTATCGAAGCCTACAGTATAACCGACAGTGTCCCATTCAGTACTTGTGCGAACAATAAGTTTGTATCGACGACCATCACCTTTAAGGCGCAGCTCCAAACCATCATATGCAGAAAGATCCTGCGGCGCTGAAAAATTCTGAAAATAGAAAGATATAAATTGTCTTTCTTTCACATAGGTTTGTCATTTGTCAATCAAGTCCAAATAAAGAAATTTATCATTATAGACTAAGATAGCGTTTGGGTTAAAAACAATTGGAATAGAAATGGGAATTAAGAATGAGATTCCCACTCCAAAGCCATTTTCGTGACCATAAAGTCATAATCCTTCGTGCTTCTATCATTGCTTAAATGATAAGGATAGGTGAAAAGCTGCAAAGAAAGGTTAGGCTATATCACGACTGATGCATTCTATATAAATATAGGAAGAATTTTGATTACCATAAATCAGTAAGGTAAGACAACAAACAACAACCAGCCCATTTTCCAAAGGAGAACAATTTTTCCATGTAAAGTCAGGAATGTGTTTTCGCACACAAAGCCAAAAGTTTGTACCCATGAATGGTTAAATTGTGAGGTTAAAATACAAAGGACCCCCCCTGATGACATATATCATATAAGGTGTAACCAACCTACTTATTACGTATACGCAGGAAACAAAAAGCATATATTTCGCAAAGGCATTGAGAAATCTAAGATATAATGATGCACTTCACCTTTGTTCTTATGCTAGTAAAGCCGCCATTGTTTGCAGTGGAAACAACACCTAATAAAAATCAGTAACAAATAAGCAACTCACTTGAATAAAGATAATGGAGTCCACAATTCTACTGGAATCAATCAACTGTAAGATAATAATACAGACACTTGTGTCAAGGTTTTGCATCAAACAAACCTTTAAAAACTCCAGTCGGTCCACCATTTTCACTGCCAGTTGGATCCATCTGAAATGTGCTTTCACTAACTCCTCCCATAACAACATCATCCAAAGCACCCCAAGAAAGTTCTCTAAAGTTATTATCTGGAAAGTAAAGGAAAAAAGAAAAGTGTCGAGTGCAAGCAATTATCACATAACAGTTCCTTATTTATTTTTGTAACTGAAGAAAGAACATCCATCATCTACCACAGCTATACGGAGCAAGGGAAATGGTTTGGTAAATTGAGAAGGGGAAGAGCGCAGTTAGTCCCGTTAAGTCAAAGATTGGAACACACGGACTGCTCAATCCACTACTCTAGGAACATGACTAACTGCCCAACTCTTATTTCTACTACAGACTTTGCACTTCAACTACGCTGTTTTCTGGCCAAAAATCATCAAACACACATTTATTGATATATTTTTCCCATAATTCAGCTGATCATCAACATACGTGAACTTTCAATTACTTGTGCAAAGCGCAAACACAATATGGGGGCATGGAAAATGTATAAATGTCATGCTAAAAAGTTTATAATACAGCTGAAGTCTATACCCATGTTCGATAACGTCATTTTTCTTCCACAGTATCACACGGGCAATGTATTTCGAGCCTAATCCCCCCACTTCGAGCACATTTAGTTGACATTTTATGTTTTTAAAATTAAAAATTAATCTCACAAATAGGCAATGACATGCATACTTATCAGCAATGTCCACCAACAAAAGAGTGTACCTTCAAATCCAAATAGTAGTTTTCCATTTCGAAGTGCAACACTCCCCTTTAAAGCATTAATCAAGTTTTTCATCCCGATGTACTCCACCATTTCTGGTGAATCACCTTTGATCTGCATTCATCAATAAAATAAAGTGTCAGGATTATCATAGCCATGTGTCTTTAACCTACAAATTACATGGTGAACACAAATAAAGTTAGAATTAAGTTTTAGAAATAGAACAAATCTGACTCCAGAAACACAAGTAATTTGTCACCTCTGGTTCAAAGAACTTGATTCCCTGTACCAAATCATATTGGATTGTCAGTTGCCTGAGAGAAGAGTAAACAAAATTTATAAGCGTATAAAGAACAAAATAAGTAATGGATTGGATGATAAGACCGAGATTTGTAATAAAAGCCTACACATATATTAAAAGTATTAATTGTCGTCATGTTCACAAAAATGCTCAGCTTACCTGGCTGTATTTTGCCCTGTCTGGTGTGTCCCCTTCTTTTGGACCAACGATGACAGAAACGGCATTAATTACTTTCCTTACTCCTTTGAAGTACTCAGGAGACAGAGTGCTGTCTTTTGTAATGTCTCCAACGATCTGAATTTATTATTTAAAACAGACAGAGCTAGGCATTAGCAACATGCAATGGTACTGATCCTACAATATTTGTAGCAAGCTGACTGGTCATCTTGGGGTTGCATAGCGAGGAATTTTATGCATCAAGTAAACGTTATTGTTGATCACACAGTGGAAATGTGTATGTAAGAACTTCATCAAAGATATAAACATGACATAAAAAGCTGGCTCACCAAATCGACATCTGGGCCTAACATCTTTCTCGCCTTCTCTTCATTTCTTACCTGAGAGAAACTTGATATAAGTAACAGCAGATAGACAAATATGTCAGGAAAAATATGAAGCTAACATAAACTGAAAAAAATGGTAGCAGACATGCATTTATGTCTCCTGGGACTGTATTATGAATAGGTGCAAGGCAACAGAAACGTACCAGTGCTCGGACCGGTAAACCTTTTTTCCTCAAAACATCAACTACTCTTCTACCCACACCCCCAGTAGCCCCAGCAACGAGGATAATACCAGAAGGTTCCATTGGCTTCGCCGACTCTCCGGATGATGCACTGGATAGCTTCTCGTTCAGAAATTCAAAGAACTGTACAAAAGAATAAATTATTCTCAGGTCAAAAGGTCTCCCAGTGATGAGATGTAAGTTAGAATAGTGCCCAACCTTAGCAGGTGATGGCGGTCCGTTGAAGAACAGTATTGTCTTTAAAAATCTACCAATGTCCCAACTTTGCTTTCCTGCTTGTGCTACTATAGGTGCTCTATAGGCTCTCGAAGAAAGATGGGCAGGGCTTTGGCGGTAATAAGAGATTCTCGGTCTGTCATTAATTTGAAGAAATGGTTTAGGCAGAGGAACGGACAGCATCCCAGGATGTAAGGGTTTCTTAGAAAATTTTGTACCAATGGGTAACGAAGAACCCTGCAGTTTTGGTTCACTCAGTTGTAAACATCAAACATTCAACACGATATGATCACCACATTGCACAAACAACAACCGTGCAATGATATGGTAATGTCATTGTCAACTTCAAATGAGAAATAGAAGCAACTCATGAAGGAAATTTGAGTTGCCTTTTCTCCTTTGCATGATGCCCTTTATTACATTTACACACTGAACTTATAGCTGAATTTTTTTATTATGTCTACAAGAAACTCAAAATTTAGGATATTCAAATTCAACAAGTCATAAAATCACAAAATGTTTGCACTATTGATTAATGAAAACTAAAATTCACAGTGCTTCAGGTAAACCATTACAGTTAACCAAAAAGAGACAATACCCAATTGAGTTCAACTATCAGTGTTCCACAATTTGCAGCATTACAGTCTATAAAAATAAAAATAGTGATGAAACTACATTCACTGCCCAGTTGGGTAAGTTATGGAAATCTAAAATTAGCTGATAAAAATGAAAATTTGGTATTAAATTTATGAATAAGAGATGTATGATGAAGCAAGAGTTGTGGTTGGAGAAGGAATTACCTGCTGGAGGTTGAGGATGGAGGACGATGCCATTTTTAGTGTGTGTGTGTGTGTGGGGGGTTTGAGATGATATTTCAAGTGCAGTAAATATGGGCCACACACACTTCTCTTCTCCTAGCCATGGTTCAATTTATAATTGTGGATCGGTCCAGGACAAGATCAGACCGATATTTGAGAAATTTTTGGGCGAGAGATCGGACCGGTTACTTCTAGATCATGGACCGGACTAGATAGATATAAATTGGCAAGATTTGAAAATTTACATTTTTTATAGAAAAAATGTATAAAAGAAATTAGAATTGAAGTCATGAAGTGGATGATAAATAACGAGAAAATCGGATCTAAAGCATAAAAAAATATACATATAATTCTTTAAGAGAAAATAAATAAAATAAGGGGAAATTACAGTTAGACCCTACGAATAATTGACTAACCCCTAAACTAAGGTTGTTTACATCTAGCCCTCATAAACTTTTTATTTAACGATTTTGTTAATTTTTCCGTTAGTTTGAGTTGAAAAGACTATTATACCCTCCAATGGAACTGAAGCAGAAACAAGGGGTCCATCTCAACAACGAGCAGATCTGGCATCCCTCCTCTCGGCTCCGGCGACGCACAACAATAGAGATGGGTTCCTCATCTCGGCTCCAGCGTTCTTTCTCTCTCCATCTCCGGTCATGAGTAGATCCGGCGAGCACAATGATGGCAACGAGCAGATCTGGCGTGCACATCGACGGAGACGAGCGGATCTGGCTCACTTGTTCTCACCGAGCTACTCCGACGTCCACGACGTGCTCCTCAGTGCAGACCAGCAACCACAGTGAGATGGTCGGCGGTGTGGCTCGTGGCTGGAGGTGGTTTTGGTCTGGACGATGGGCGGTGTGCACCCCGGCTCCGGCGCATCTCTCTCATCTCTCCACCTCTCTCTCTCTCTCTCTCTCTCTCTCACCCGAGATCCGAGCACCACGGCACCACAGCAGCATGGACGACGAGCTGGACCACCATGGACGGCGATGGCGTCCATCTCCGCCTCGCTGCACTCGTCGTTCACGGTGGCAGCAATGGCGACGGCTGGAGACAGCGGTGATGAGCTCATCTCTGGTCAGATCTGAGCTCCGACGGCGTGCTCTAGTCAGATCTGAGCTTCCAGCAACGCCGGCGAGCTCTTCTCGGCTCCAACGACAACAACAACAAGCTAGGGCTCGGTCTTTCTCGGAAACATCTGTTTGTTAGGTTTAGTTCAATTTTTAGGACTCTGGTTCAATTTTTGTTGATATTTTGGAATTTGGTTGAAATTTTTTGTGATTTAATTTTGTCATGTTGCTTGAATTTGTTGAATTGTTGTTGAATAATTCAATTTAAAAAATTGAATTGGTGTTAAATTTGTATTTGATTGAGAAATTGTTCTTGAAATTTTTACAATAAAATCCAGATTCCGGCAATTAGAACTCATATTCCGGCAATATTTGATGTTTTCGGTCACCGGAAACTTTATCCGATTGTCGGAATCTTCAAAGAATGAAGAACAACAAGACAAGGACAGGTATTTCAAAAATAATTTGAGACATGTACCAAACATGTGATGAGAGATAGTGTGTTTCAGTTACATTTAACCGACCAAACCGTTAAAAGGTAAGTTCATAGGAGCTAGATGTCATGGTCAATAATTTATATGGGCTAGATGTATAAAGTCAATAGTTCATAGTGGCTAGGTGTAATTACTCCATAAAATAATTCGAGTCAAATCGAATCGAATTTGGACTTGAACTGGGCTGAACAAAAATTATTCGGTATGCAGTTATTTCAATTAAGCTCTCAGAGTCATGTCTGCATGGACATATGTATAGTTTACAAGGATTTCTAATCTCAAATGGTTGGTACAACGATTAGTTATTCAGTTAGAGCTGGTTATTTTAACTTGAATCAGCAAGCACTCAAAATTTAAATCTCATTTATGAATTTTGTTCTTATAGAATAGAACCGGTTCACTTTTGGGTCGTGTTTTTCATGGAATAAGTGAGTCGATCATAAAAACCAAAAATTATGTGCATTTCTTATAATGTAAAACTCACAGTTAACTCAATCAATGACTCTTCTAAATCGAATTTTACTTTTTTTTATTCGAATTCAAAATATTTTGACCTTAACTATAAAAATTCATTTCATTTTATAGGCAAGCGGTAGTTTTATTAATAAAATCCGAAAGGGTGAATAAAAATACACAAAACAAAAATATCTCAAGAGATAACTAGGATTATAGCACCAACAATTAATCGAAATGGTTTCGGACTCCAATCTGTGGATTCTAAAGCGAGGAAGATTGGAAAATGATCTGAGTAGCTCCTAGATAACCTGGTGATGAATTTGGCCCAAACCAAGTGAAGAGTCAGACGTGTAGAGGAGGATCAAGCAAGAGAGAAGTCTATAAAGGAATTAAACTTAGCCAACCCTGACGACCCGACCGAACCAAAAGACCTATCTGACCCGTGACACACGCTATTAAAATCTCTCGCTAGAAGACAATCGAACACTGAACTTGAGATGAAGGAGCGAAGCCGAGACCACAAAGCTAGTTTATCTTGAGCCAATTAAAGAGCATAAACATGTATCACCATGTAATCACAATCGAAAGGGAGCCATAAGCCGATCATAGCGATGAAATTTCATTCAATAATGCTAGACGAAAAAGTGAAAGATGTTGAATCTCAAAGACAAAACAACAACCCGACATCCCAATAGACAACAAAAAGTAGAATCCCACATCATGATAGGACAAAAAACTACGACAATCAACTTCATTGAATGATTGGATTTTACTCTCTTAAACAAACAACAAACTAGGCTTACGAACTTGAATGAGAGACCGTAAACGGTGTCTATTGTGTAGCGTAAAACAACCCTAAATGTTCCAAGACAAAAGACACAAGGCGGGTTGTGGCGCTATAAAAAAGATATTAACAGTGAGGATGAGCGACTTCGATATGCTGAAGCCGATCAATTACCTCTAATTCAGACCCCTTAGCTTGAATACCTAACTCTTTACAAAAATCTCTTTAAACTGTTGCCGAAGCCACTGGAGAATGGATGTCACGAGAAGGATTAGGCTCACGGGAGATTATTTGTTTCGCCGGGAGAAGGCTTGGTGAAGGAGGCCGAACACGTATAGGATTCAAGAGCAAAGCTCGACCCCTAATGTTAATGAGGGATGCCAAACATAGTTGTTTCATAAGAGGATGTGGGTGTTGTTGTAGTGAATGGAGCAGTGATAGGGATCGACCTACCTGCCCCAATAGTAATAGGGTTTGCATGGGACATGATCAAATCATCTCCAAGAGAACCGATTGATTCTCATTAAGTGCACCCAATTTAGATGCAATATGGTGAATCGGACTGGAATTTTTATTGAAACCGAATTCTAGACTGATGTCTAAATAATGAATGTCCCTTACCAGAATGGATGAATTTGAATAGTTATCATCCCTTGAAGAAATACCATCGAGGCTAGTCAAATCACGACTAGGTGAGGACGGTGAGTAGAGATAGTAAGACCTAGGGATGTGAAACGGGTTCAAGTCGGATCAAGCGCATTCTTTTATAGATAAAATGAAAGCTGGCCTTCTCAATCTAAACAAAAACTCCTTCAAAAGAGAACTGAGGTAGGTAGTGTGAATTAAGAATTGAGTTTGATCAAGTCGGAGGCCCGACGCAAAATTCGGGTGGCACCAAATCAACTCTCCAAAATTCTTGGAAATACTAGCAATGGATTCAAGATAATAGTTAAAAGGGGTAATTATAGATGGGTACTCTGAACTATCACTCTTTTGCAACTTACTA